>VMDO01003763.1:50221-124623 GCA_007922755.1 Pedetes capensis
TTTTTTTTTTTTTTTTTTCCTTTTTGAGACAGGTTTTCACTAAATTATGCAGACTGCCTCCAGTCTCAAACTTGCGATCCTCCTGCCTCTTCCTCCCGAGCCACTGAGATTACAGGCGTGCAGCACCTCACCTGGCTGAAATCCCAATGTTTTATTTTAAAGCTCTGAAAATCTTTTGTCTGGAAAGTTCTTTGAAACAAATATTACAGTCTTCTCTATTTCAGTAAAGCATTTCCTGGAATACTGTGACCAATAACCTTGTAAAACAGCACGAAGAAACAAGATGGTTTATGCGTTAAACCTTCCATACCATCTCTAAGGGAATCTGATGAAGTAGACACTAGATCTATTTTAATGCCTGTTCCTTAAAAACCAGAGGGTGCTTTTGAAATATTTTACCTAATCAAATGTATTAAATGCCAAAAATGCTTCAATGGCTGCAAATTTCTAACACCTACTATCTCTAATCAACAACCTTCCTACCATCTGTCAGCCTTTCTAAGTAATTAGTATGCTCTCTGATATTATTTGGTGAGCAAGGAAGCAGAAATACAGGGCACCCCTTATATTTGCAAGCTCCATCTGTGAATTCAGCAAACTATGGATCAAAAGTCTTAATGAAAAATTCTAGAAAGTTTCAAAAAGTGAGACATGAATTTGCTGCCTGCTGAGGGCTACATTGAATGTGTATGGATTCACTGATGTGTAGGCACACCCTGTGGTCTCCTCCGCCAGTCCACACAGCTTCAATCTCTATCCAGCCCTCTTTGTTTGAGCACTGTTCACCTCTGACCTCATTTGTGTACCATGTAGTTAGGCCTATGCCAGTTGCATCTATAATGGACATGTACAGACTTTTTTTTCTTATCATCCCCTGAACAATAAAGTATATCAACTATTTACATAGACTTTATACTATATTAAGTAGCATAAGCAATCTGCTGATGACCTTCCCCCGTATGTCTGTCAGCTTGTTGTGCTTGTGTGTTGCCGTGATGCTGAAAGTTATGTCACCAGTATTTCACATATCAGCAGGGCCACTCATAGTGGACAGGACTCAACTGAGTTTCCAGACTAAAACAGACTAGGGAGAAGGACTTGGCAGCCCACTCCCAAAACAATTGGCCATTGAAAACCTTTTGAATAGCAGAGAAGCATCGTCAAATATGGTGCCAGAAAATGAACCTCCCAGGCTGGAAGACATTGAAGAAACAACTGGGGAAGAGTTACCTCCTCAAGTAGAGTCGACCATAATGATGGGAATGGAGTAAAGCCCATGGGACCTCCTTTTGCTGATGTGACATGATTAAATTAAGAAGAAACATAGTGTCTGCAACAATGGCCTCACACATAAAAAGTTCATGTGTATGGCACAGTTTTGGGTAGTGTTTCTTTCTGTTGTTCATAGGGTCACCATGAGTTGGATCTGACTTGCAGGCACCTAACAACAAGAGTGATGATTTAAAATATACAGGCAGATGTGCACAGGTTACATGAAAATACTTTAGCAGCATTTTATATGAGTTTTGAGCATCTGTGAGTCTGGCATATTTGCAGAGTATCCTAGCATCAATCCCTCAGGGATTGTCAGGCATGACTGTGTATATAGTAGTTTCCCCTGAATTGTGGGTTTTCTGCTTAAAAGTTAGATCTCTCTGGTATAAAACTTAAACAAACTAATGTACACATCCACACTAAGTGCCCTGGGATGAAATAAAGTAAATCATTACCTATAAGCTGACTCGCCAGTTCCCTTAACATGGGGTCACGCTTTGCTCCCTTGACCACTTCTTGTTGGCCTTGTTTCTGGGAAAGTCATTTCCCCTGCAAATGTGTGTGTCCCCGGGAATCTGGTCTTGATGCCCTGTGCTCCCACCTGACCCCAGCCTAGACCCCCTGGGCCTAGGGCCATGGCTCTGGAGACTTTCTAGATATGCCGGGCCCCAGTTCCCCCAAACTTGTTCACTCCCCAGTGTGGCTCATGCTATGCATCACAAGGGTCTGTAGTTATATCTGTAGTACGTAGTTTTTATTGTTTATCATCCCCCTTATTGTGTATATGCACTAAGTATGTTATATAATTTATATGCAGCCCAAGACAGTTCTTCTGTGTTTGATGCAGTTCTTGAAAGCCAAAAGGTTGGACACTCCTGGAAGCTACTTAGAGTTTCTGATGACCATTCACATCCTGTAGTTATTTAAAGGCCCCACACTAGTTCATTTCATCAGTATAAAATCAGGCATGATTGAAATAGGCTGAGTATGAATGACATTCCTATTACCCAGAAAATTCCTAGAGTTTTAGGAGCTCTACATCAGGAACCAGGGGCAAAGTATAAGTGTATTTTTGTAATACTCTGTGGTAAGTTTTTTGCCATTACACAAATATGCAATACTAGAATTTTAATAAAGAATTATTTGGGTCCGTTAAAGAAAAATCTGAGATTAGTTTAATTTAACAAGGTTTATTTGAGTAACAAAAGTTTCTAGAACCAGGCAAAATACTTTGGAATGCTACACCCTATCACATGTGCTAGTTATAGTTACAGCCAGAAAAGTGACATGCAGAAACAACCTGATTGGCTGCATTCACCATTTGCCTTATATGGACATGGTCTTATCTGTTGACATCCTGTGATAGAAGGAAATTCAACTGCTATGAAGAGCTTAGATTTACCTGTTATAAAAATGTACTCTTACGTTAATTTGAATTTCATTTACATACTAAGTTAGGTTGCAGTTCATGACTGTGGAAGCAGCTTTTTGTTGAATTTTATCATCCAAATATGGAAACAGACTGAGACTACACTTATTTACTTAATAGATCTATGTTTTCAACCCAGGGACTGACTCACTTTTTTATTGAAGTCACATATGTTACTGATACCTTTCTCAATCTATGTACCAGCACCTGCCACTTTACTATTATTCCAGAGATGTCATTAGGGATTCCTGTCATGCCAGACCTGGAGGGAGAAGACTGATGATGAATGTCCCAATGATCTGAACTGGATCTAGTATGAAAAGTTGGGGAGATCGTTTCCATGTTGTCTTTTGAATTGAAGCTTTTGTTTTTCATTCTAGGACCTAGAATAAATGTTGTCTGGATTAGCTTACTTTAATATGAGCCTATCAAAATGTCAAAGTGGGACCTGGGCATGGAGGGACATATCTGTAATCCAAGGGCTCAGGAGATTGAGGCAGGAAGATCATGAGTTCAATGTCAGCCTGGGTGATATAGTGAGACTCTCAAAAACGAAACAAAACAAAAAAGTCAAAGTGTTTCTCAAAGAGTGAAGAGCGGAAGGACTCCAATGGGCACAGTCATGTGAACAAATTCAAGAGCTTAGTCTTTGCCTTCGTGAGTTTAAGAAGTGGCTGGTATTCGTATTCTAGGTAAAGAGATAACATTGAAAATAGGGGAAAAGGTCAACAATGAAACCAGAATAGTGAAGTGTCAGTGTTTTAATTTCAGTTGTCCTTGAGAAGCATGTTTTAAGGAGGCCTTACCTTTCTGAGACATCTAAATTGTTTCAGAGGGTTGGGGACTGGGGTTTTCTAGTCAGGATTCTTTCTCACCTACTAGAGAAGAAGTTGAAGGAAGTTAAGATGATATGATAGGGTTTCCAATGTTTTCAAGAAGCACTGACTGTGCTGTGTGATTTCATAGATATGATTATGAATTAGAGGATCCAAGCTGTAGCTCAAATTCTTTCCCTGAGCTTCTGTGTGACTTTTCATAAGTGCATAATTTCCTCTGTCTAATGAAAGGAATGGGTTGTCTCACAGTAGTAATAACTACATTGGTTGAAATAATAACTATAATTTAGTATCACTTTGTGTTCAGTTCATCATTAATCTTAATGATGACCATGAATATTATGTATCATTCTCCCTATTTTATAAAGGTTTAAGTTACTGTCAAAGAATAACATAAATTATAAATACAAATCCATAGGTTTTCCATACTCAGATAGTCATTAGAGTATATTCCAATTCATCATATTATTCTACATCTCCCCTTATTTATCCCAAGTTAATTTCATTTCCACTAAAATCATTTCTTTCCTGAGAGTCATTATGATATTATAGAAAAGATGAACTGTGGCAATTTGATAAAATACATAGTACAAATCTATTATGTTCATTAACTGTGGTTATGCACCTGAAATAATTACCTTCAAACTAGATTATAAATCCCACAATGCCAGGGACTACATTCACACACACACACACACACACACACACACACATGCACGCACGCACGCATGCACGCACGCATGCATGCATGCACACACACACAAACACACATGCGCACACACACACACACATCTATGTAAACATGTCTTTGTTTAGGGGTAAGAGGAGAGTTGGTGCCTTTGAAATTGTTTTGATTTTGAGGCTTGCTCCCCATTTTCTCACATTCAGCCTAATAAACTCTCTCTCTTTTGCAAAACCTGTCATTTCAGTGATGGGTATATTGCACAGACGGCAAAAAGGGACTACTCAGTAACAATTTTATGTGATGGAAAGGACCATTTGTCGTCTATTGTTTGAGTTTCTACCATAACTCATTTATTCTTTAGAAGAATTTGCAATAATCCTAAAATACACTTCCATTTAAAGTAATTAAGCAAATGTACACACAGGCACTTAAGGAATAATGAGACTTAAACAGTAATGTTCTTTTCTTTTTCTTAGTGCTTTCAACGGCCATTATTCATACATATTTATGTTACCAAGAGGCTTTTGCAATACTATTTCATTCTTAATTTATTTGTTCTTTAGAAAGAGTGCACAGAGAAACAGAGAGAGAGCCCAAATTTTATGGAGTCCTAAGATAGATGAGGGCATGAAGGTGAATAACTGGGTTGAGCCTGTCTCCAATGTATGGCTTCCTCTCCTTCCCACTCACACCTTAGATTCCCGTACTAGTCAGCTAGTACATCACTGTGGCAGAGAAACCAACCAAAAGATATTTATGGGAGGAAATATTTACTGGGGGCTCACAGTTACAGGATGTCAGTCCACAATGGTGGCAGGGTAGCTGTGGTAGTGGCAGGCAGCAGGGCCTGTGGCAGAGAACCTCACATCTTTCCAGTCATGAAGCAGAGGCAGAGAATGACCAGAGTCACAGCTCTTGGCAAAAACCTCCAAAGTTCCACCTTCTGCGATTCGCTTCTGCTAAGCTAGATGCCACCTCCCAAAGTTCCAGTGTCCATAAACTGCACCGCCAGTTGAGGATCAACAGTTCAAACATATGATGTATGAGGGACTTTTTAGGTCTAACCATAACACCTTCCTTTCCCACCACACTGAATGCTGGAAATTTCCTGATCTACCTGTGCTTTCCCCACAAAGACTGCTCCACCTGCCATGTCTCCTTTTGCAGTGTGTGAATGGGTTTCGCTCCTTACCTTCCCCTCTCCACCTCACTCCCACTCCCAGCCTGTTCCCTGTAGCAATTTCTTAACTTTCAGGGCTCTATTTAAAGTAACATGCTTCAGGTTATGTCTCCTCACTTCTACCCAGATATTCTAGCCCAGATAGTTCCAGAGACTCCTGGGAGCAGTGACCATATGGTATGTGTTTACTTGTTGGAGTTTTCCATAATACTATGCCTCCTTGAGTGCAGTGATTGGGACTGTGCCTTATTCTTTCTTGTTTCTTTTAAACTTGAGACCTAGTTATCACTCCCTAGCACATCCAGTAGACTCAAATAATATGTAATGCTGTAATTACAGAGACAATTGAATGAACAATACCATAGGACAAGCTCCCTAGGCATCTATGAAGGGACACCCCACTCCTACTTGCAGGGAGGGCTCCACTCCTGTCTTTGCTTCCATTTTACTCAGGTGAACTGCTCAACTCCAGCCCTCAGAAGTGATCCCAATATTGGTTGGTACTCAAGAAAAGTTCAATGTAAAATGAAATGGAAGGAAGAGAGTCATCTGACAGAGGCAACTGCAGCTTGAGGGGTGCAGGGGGACATCATCCAATTTCTCAGCCTGGGAGGACACATGTGACATTAAATGTGGAGATGGGAAGGGAAAGGAAGGCATGATATGCTGGAAAGAGTCACAGGGCAATGGTGCCATGTGGCAGATGGGTATCCGGGCTGAATTGAAGCCACCACCTGGGTCCTAAGAAGGAGGACGAAGAAGGTCCTTACAATTCTTGTAGATTATCTTCTGGATAATTCAAGATAAAAGGTTTTTTCCAAAAGGCTATCTAGCACTTTTCCTACATGAATCAGCTGAATTACTCATATGCCTCCACACCTGGGACAAGAGGAGCCCATAGGATAGGATTACCATCAAGGGTACAAGGCAGGCTTTCTGGTATAGGAAGCCTACCACTCTCTCCTTTCCACAGTGTCATTGAAAGGAAACTCTGTGTTTACAAAGGCATTACCTATGCATAGTCACAGCATGACCATCAATTGGAAACTGAAATGAAATCAAAACAAGCAAACAAGCAAGCACAAACCATGCTGTCCTAGTGTCTATGCCAGATCTTGGTCACTGCACTGTGACCACCTGAGCAGGCTCTTTGCTTCCTCCCACAGCGCTCCAGGCTTAGATTCCTGAATGGGCATGAGGCTCCCCACTCTTCACTGCCTGGCTTCTGGAAGAATTAGACAGTGTAGAACCACTGTACAGGCAAGAGGCTCCTGAATGGGCTCAACAGGCCCATTGTCCCAGCATCTCAGGAAGCTGGCAAAGGAGGAGGACATTTGGCTCTGCTCTCCACAGATGGGCCTGAGATTCTCTTTTCTCATGGAGCTCACAAGCACAATAGCAAGCTGGGGAGCCACACCAGCAGGAAGTAAGCACAAAGGCGGTATAGTCTAGGGCCTCCTTGTTCCCACATCTACAGAGTGGAAAGTTGCCCTGTTTCTCTGGCTCTGTCCTTTCAACGAGGCATTTTGACTCTCCTTCAGAGAGAGAGCCAAGAGAGAAGAGAGTTTCTTCACATTTCCTCCTCTAAAGACAGAGATAGGTGGAATGGGGAGAAAATTTATCCTTTTGTCAGAACTTAAAAGCATCTTTTGGGTAAGAAGGTAAATTTTCCATGACTTACCACACTTTCTGGAAGTAAAAAGACATAGGAAAAATAAAAGTAATTTCCTGTTACAGTGGTTGAGAAGATTAAATGAAACCATTTACCAAAGAATTGCAGTATGAAGTCCATAAATGATAGTTTTCTGGCAAGATACAGCTATCCTACAAGGTGGTGTCTGAGATTGGCATTGACCCTTTTTTTTTGACCACCAAGTAGTGCCATTATGTGAACATCCTTTCTGCATCTGACCTTTTGGTTCCCTGATGCCTATAGCATCCATCCGTGAGAATTGTGTCTACGCTTTTTACAATTGTGTTCTCTGTGCCCTAGAAACAATGCTAGCACTGTCTTGAGCCAGGCATAGTTCAGGAATCCTAGTGCAGGGGGACTGATACAGATGCTTTTGACTTACAAGGGTGTGTATCCCAAGAAGCATAACATAAGTTAAAATATTTTTAATAGTCAAAATATTTTAACAGTTAAAACTGCATTGAGCTGGGCGTGGTGGTGCACACCTGTAATTCCAGAGACTCAGGAGGCTGAGCCAGGAAGATCATGAGTTCAAGGCCAGAGGAAGCCTGTGTAACTTACTGAGATCTTAACTCAAAATAAAAAATAATAAATGGGCTGGAGTGTAGAGCAGTGGTAGGTAGAGTACTTGCAAAGTATGTGCAAGGCCCTGGGTTTGACCCCCAAGTACTGAAGAAAGAAAAGTAAACCATCTGCATGAATACTCAAAAGACCATCCTAGCTCACCAGCATAGCACACTGTAAAGTATATTATGCTTCCCTTGGAATCATGTGCCTGGGAGCTATCCAGAATCACAAGAGAGGATGGGGCCAAATATTACCATCAGCCTGGGAAAGTATCCACATTCAAAATTACAGATGTGGTTTCTATTAAGTGTTAATTTCATACTTGTTAGCTGCTGTCAGGTTGGATCTGACCTTATGTCAAACAGAGTGAAACGCTACCCAACACTGTGCTATGCACACATTTTTTATGTTTGAGCCCAATGTTGCAGATATTATGTTTCTTTTCATTTGAGTTGTGCCGTAACAGCAAATACAGGTCCCAGAGGATTTAGTCCATTCCCATAATTAAGGTAAACTCTACTTTGAGGAGATAACTCTTCCCCAGTCTTTTCTTAAATGACATTCAGCCTGGGGGCTCATTTTCCAACCCTATATCTGATAGTGTTTCTCTGCTAGTTAGAGGGTTTTAATAGCTAGTTGTTTTGGGAGTGGGCTGCCAAGTCCTTCTCCCTACTCTGTCTTAGTCTGGAAGCTCAGCTGAAACATTTCCAGAATGGCCCAGCTGGTATCTGAAATACCAGTGGCGTAGCTTTCAGCATCACAGCAACATGCAAGGCTCTACAGCACAAGCTGACAGACATGTGAGGGACATTCACACTAGGCACCATAAAGCCAAAATACCCTAAGTTGGGTATGTGTCTATATAGAATCTGAAGTGACTTTCAAGTGTAATTGCTAATTCCCACTTCTAGCAATAACTTTGCTGATAAAAGACAGGTGAAACAACAATAACAACTTTGAGTTCTTACCTGTTTACTCAGTGGCACAAGCTTTTAACACTGGAGAAAACACACTCAGAATGTAAATGGACAGCAAGAAAACAGAACAAAGAATGTAAGATCTATGTAACATGCACTAGCCCACACTTGCTGAAATAAGAAAAGTCAAAGCAATTACATAACTGTGATGAGATTATAATCTCTGAAATAAAGATAATACAGTCCCATTGTGTTCAGTAAGGAGCTGGTTAAATCCAGAACACAGAGCCTTGTGCTGAGAGGGCCTTGGGCAGCCAATAGCGTGTTCTGGAATAGCCCTCCCAGGACGTGGGCCAGAAGACATGCTACCTGAGGACCCAGGACCACCTTGCCCAGGAGAGGACCAGAGGACAGGGCCTTGGGTGGTTCTCTGCAAATGTGAAATGCTCTATAGATGAGAGAGCACATACCTTCCCAGTTGCTCACAGAGACAGAGTTGTAATAAATAGAGAAGACAAATGTCATTCAAGCATTAGAACAAAAATTTTAATACCTTGGCATTTCAGAATGGTCGAGGCTAACTTACAATGTCATGGGCTTTACAACAAAAGAAATAGGTGTATATTCCAAAATATCTTAGCAATTGAAGGTAAGTGTTACCTAAAACATAGGAAACCCACATGTCTGTCAGTTTGCCATACTGTGGTGGCTTGCATGTTGCTATAAGGCTGAAAGTTATACCACCAGCATATCAGGTACCAGCAGGAACACCCATGATAGGTTTCAGCTGAGCTTCCGGACTAAGACAGCCTAGGGAGTAGTACCTGCTGAATCACTCCAGAAACAACTAGCCATTGAAAACACTATGAATAGCAAAGAAACACTGACAGATAGGGTGCCAGAAAATGAGCCCCCTAGGTTGGAAGGCATTCAAAAGCCTACTGGGGAAGAGTTGTCTCCTCAAAGTAGAGTCTACCTTAATGAAGGAAAATGAGTGAAGCCCCAGGGACCTCCAGTTGCTGATGTGGCACGACTCAAAATGAGGAGAAACAACTGTAAACATCCATTAAAAATTGGAACATGGAATATATGTAGTATGAATCTAGGAAAATTAAAAATCATCAAAAGAGAAATGGAGCACATAAACGTTGACATTCTAGGCATCAGTGAGCTAAAATGGATGGGCAGGGGCCATTTTGAGTCAGATAATCATATGGCCTACTATGTTAGGAATGAAAAACTAAAGAGAAATGGGGTTGCATTCATCATCAAAAGAGACATTTCAAGATCTGTCCTGAAATACAAGGTTGTCAGTGATAGAATAATATCCATATGCCTAAAAGAAAGGCCAGGTTATATGACTATTATTCAAATTTATGCACCCACCACTAAGGCCACAAATGAAGAAGGAAGATTTCTACCAGCTTCTGCAATCTGAAATAGGTCAAACATGCAATGAGGACATACTGATAATCACTGGTGACTGGAACACAAAGGTTGGAAACACAGAAGAAAGCTCAGTAGTTGGAAAATATGGTGTTGGTGACAGAAATGATGGTGGAGATCACATGATAGAATTTTGTTAGATCAATGACATTTTCATTGCAAATGCATTTTTTTCACCAACATAAACAGTGAGTATATGCATGGACTTCCCCAGATGGAACATACAGGAACCAAAGGTATCATTCATGAAGAAAGCAAAAGTTATTAAAAAGATAGGAAAAAAGAAATGACCAAATTACATGCCAAAGAGACTGTGAAACTTGCTCTTGAATGTCCAGCAGCTAAAGAAAAAGAAAGACATGATAAAGTTAAGGATCTAAACAGAAGATTTCAAAAGGGCACCCGAGAAGACAAAAACAAATATTATAATGACATGTTCAAAGAGATGGAGACAGAAAACCAAAAGGGAAGAACAGGCTCTGTGTTTCTCAAGCTTAAGGAATTGAAGAAAAAATTCCTCAAGTAGGAGTAGTAAAAGATTCTATAGGGAAAATATTAAATGACACAGGAAACATCAAAAGAAGATGGAAGGAATACACTGAGTCATTATACAAAAAGAATTGGAAGATGACCAACCATTTCAAGAGGTTGCATATGAAGAGTAATCAATAGTATTGAAGGACAATGTGGAAGCCGCCTTGAAAGAACTGGTGAAACACAAGCTCCAGGAATTGGTGAAATACCAACAGAGATGTTTCAACAAACAGATGCAGGATTGGAGGTGCTAATATGTTTATGCTAACAGGTTTGAAAAATAGCTACCTGGCCAACTGACTGGAAGAGATCCATATTTGTGCTTATTCCCAAAAAGGAGATCCAACTGAATGTGGAAACTATTGATCAAAATCATTAACATAACATGCAACCAAAATTTCACTAAAGATCAGTAAAAAGCAGCTGCAGTGCTATGTAGACAGGGGACAGCTAGAAAATCAAGCCAGATTCAGAAGAGGAGGGGGAACCAGGCACTTCATTGCTGTTGTCAAGTAGATATTAGCAGAAAGCAGAGAATATCAGAAAGATGTCTATCTATGCTTTATCGACTATGCAAAGGCAGTTGACTGTTTGGATCATAACAAATTATGGATAACCCTGTGAAGAATGGGAATACCAGACCACCTAATTGTACTCATGAGGTATCTGTATACAACCAGGAGGCAGTTGTTCAAATAGAACAAGGAAACACAGCCTGATTTAAACTTGAGAAATGTGTGGGTCAGAGATGCATATGTTCACCATATCTCTTCAATCTCTATGCTGAGTAAATGATCCGAGAAGCTGGACTTTATGAGGAAGAATGAGGCATCAGGATTGGAAGAACACTCATTAGCAACCTGCTTGCAGAAACTCAAGAGCATTTAAAACATTTACTGAAGATCAAAGAACATAGCCTTCAGTATGGATTGGGACTAAACATCAACAAAACAAAACCCTTACAACTGGGTCAGTATGCAACTTCAAAGTAAATGGAGAAAAGAATGAGGTTGTCTACAATTTTGCTTTACATGGCTCTATAATCAACACCTGTGGAAGCAGCAGTCAAGAAATCAAAAGATACATTGCTTTGGGAAAAGCTATGACAAAAGATCTCTTTAGACTATTGAGAAGTAATGATATCACATTGAAGACAAACATCTGCCTGACTCATTCCATGGTATTTTCAGTCACAACTTATGGTTGTGAAAGCTGGACATTGAACAAGGGAGACAGAAAAAGAATTGATGCTTTTGAATTAGGGTGCTAGAGACGTCTATTGAATATACCATGGACTACCAAAAGAACCAACAGATCTGTCCTAGAAGAAGTGCAACCAGAGTGCTCCTTAGAAGCAAGCATGACTGGACTGCATCTTACGTATTTCAGACAGGTAGTCAGGAGAGACCAATGTGGAGAAAGACATCATGTTTGGGAGAGTGGCAGGTCAATGAAAAAAAGGAAAACCCTCCACCAGATGGATTGACACAGTATCTACAACGATAGGCTTAAACTTAAAGTTAATGTACCTGGCACAGAATGAGGGAGTGTTTCTTTTCACTGTACGTAGGGTCGCTATCAGTCAGACTCAACAACAACAACAATAACAAGACATAGGAAAACATCCAGAAACATCTCTGACAGAGGACAAGAGGGAGTTGTACAAGAAATAACAGGTATGCATCAAAGAAGAACTCAAGTCAGTCACCATATTTTTAAAAAAGAATAAGAAGGTAAGAAGGAAAACTATGGGAAAAGGAAACGTTAATTTGCTGCTTTTCTTTGCCCTCAATTAGGCTAGGAATTCATTATGTCCATATACACATTTAACTTGAAATTGTGGACGATATGATAGTCAAAATACAGTTTTCATGAGTGTACAACTCCATAGAAGAAAAGTGAGCTAATAAATAATGATAATTTCTTGAAGAAAGTGGCATAGATGAGGTTCATGAGAAGTCTTCTGAGAATTAGACTTTCAATTAAAATGGACAAATCAGCCTTTTTTTTCTGGAATGTAAAACAAGAAAAAAGTTAATGAATTTGAAATCAATTACTTCTCAGTTGCAGGAAAAGAAATGTAAGTCAAATTTGTTTAAGTCAAGAGACAAGAAAAAAATATTTTAGAAATGATTTTTTTTCACTTTCTCTCATGTTGTAACCATTATTGAACCTCAGGTTTGGGTTGGAGACTCAGAAACACATTCTTTATATTCCTGAAAGTATTTTCCTACTAATGGTTATTTTTATTTAGCAAACTTTTTGGATACATATTAGAAAAATGAAATAAGCAAAAATGATTTAAAAATATATAATTAAGTTTTTGTTAAAGATACAACTTTTTCAATGCCTATATAATGTAAATGAGCATGCATTCGTAAATAGCATGAGGTAATAAACAATGAATAATATCACACTTTGGGGACATAATCCACACACATACAGAAATGTATTTCTCCATTAGTAAAGTGCTTTGTGATATTATATCAGTGGCCCACTTCTGTGTCACATATACTCTAATACTATATATATAAATATATATCCTCTTTAATCATTTTCACATATAGGGCTCAATGGTGTTAAGTATATTCATATTGTTCTGCTCTATAATATATCTTTTGTCATGGTTAAGTGCCATTGAGTGAGTATCCAACTCATAGCGACCCTATGTACAACAGGTGAAACAGGATTGTCAGTACTTCTCTACTATTCATAGAGTTTTCAATGGCTGATTGATTTGGGGGAGTGGGTTGCTGGGTCCATCTCCCAAGCCTACAGCACCTGGTATTCCCAGGCAGTCTCCTACCCAATTACTAACCAGGCCCAATCCTGCTTAACTTCTGAGATCTGAAGGGATCAATGCCACAGTGGTACAGCTGCATACTTAACACTTTTTTAAAAGCCCTAATTGTTGGATATTTAACTTTTTCTTATTTGTATTTCTTACAAATAATGAAACAATGAACATGCCAATAGATATTCACATTTCAAATAATTGCTATAAATTTTCATTCATTTACATACCAAGGCATACAAGAATGCTAATTTCTGTATACTCTTGGAAATAGTATTTCTATTATTTTCTTTATGAATCTGACAAGAAAGTACTTCAATAATGCATTAATTTACATTCATTTTCAAATAATGATGTATATTTGCTATATTTGTATTCATAAAAAAGTTTGAGGTATTTGTCTTAGTTTTAACATACACTTATATGTGTGAGAGTCATCCTTGTTTCAGTGTGACTTACTTTTCTGAGATTCATTATAAAAAGTGGTTACAAGTTCTTAAAGAGGAATATCTGACTTTGGACTGTTTCACTCCACATTAGGGGATATATATGTGAGAGGTTTGGTGTGACAGTTTGCAAAATTACCCTGACATGTAGTGTTAGCTCACCTGAGACAATCCAGTAAAGGAAAACATGTTAATAAATAATGATACTGTCATGTAGCAAATGATACAAATGTGATTCACATTAGTTGCCACATTGCAATAGGGTTCCTCACCATGAGATAGAAAATGGTAGTGCTGTAGTCCAATTGGTTTAGAAGACTCTCACCAGAAATAACACCAAGGAATGCCTTTAGCCATGACTTCTCTATCATGAATGAAGGTTGTGAACACAAAAAATTACAACATTAAATATTGTTCACAAATAAAAACTCAAAATAAATTTTAGAAGATCTTAATGTTTCCCTAAATTCTTGGTATTAGATATTTGATCAGTCCATGGTTAATATCACAGTTATACTCTAATAAAATTGTGTGGCTGTTGGAGAAAAGAAAAACTCACAAATTAGTGAGTTTCATAATTTCATTTCATAAATTTTATTTTCTATTTTTCCTCTTTTTGAATGGAAGGAAGGCTGGACTTTTTCATGTGAAGTTTCTTGGTTTTGGTTTTTCTTTTCCACAAGGCAACTAAGAAAGTGGTTAACATACACTATTATTGAGCTTTAGATTTTAAGAAGAGTTCATGAAAGTCAAAAAGCCATAATAGAGGCATTTCCAGGCACTGATTATTATCATAATGATGGAATAACATCATAAAGGAATTTTTCTGTTGCATTGTTTTTCTGTTAGACATCAACTCCCAAAGTTCCTGCTGAGGGATTCCCCTAGATGGTGTTGGTTTCTTGGAGCAGGAGCACATCAGTTGGGTGGCTTTCAGGGTCCACAGGCATAAAGATGCAGCCGAAAGTTGGGAGAGCACAAAGAAAGGCTAGAGGGCTAAGGAAGACAGAAATATTGATAGTGTCTGTTATAGTCAAAGCCAAGCTTCCCAGTGCAATGTAAAACTACTACTAAAGATTTTTGTAGTTTCTTTTAAACATATTTTTATTGCAAATACGATAAATGGAATTTGGTTGTGTTTATGTTATCCTTGACTCATATTGTAAATAGTTATTATATTGTAAAAATCATTTCCATCATTTAATGGCCACAGGCTTTTCTTCTGGATTGACTTACTAGAGCTCATTTGACCTGCTTGTCCATTAGCACATCATAGCAAAGTGGTGTGATGGGAACCATTGATAAAGGAACTATCAGCATATGGGCAATTTTTATTATAAGTGTGCATATTTTTATGACAACTAATCATCGTACTCTTATAGCAGTATGTCCTTATGGAACATGGAACTGAATACAAGAAACAGGAAAAACTTTATCATCTTGTTGTCGTTGTTGTTAGGTGCTGTCAAGTCATGTCCAACCCATAGCAGACCTTATAGGGTTTTCAACGGCTGATTATTTTGGGATTGCCTCGGAAATGGACTGCCACATCCTTCTCCCACTTTTGCCGTTCTGGGAATCGAACTTGGCACCTCAGAGACTGTAGAGCGGGGCTCTACAACTGAGCTAAATCCCAGCCCTCATGTTGTCATTTTATTATTGTTGTTAGATGCCGTCGAGTCGGTATCCGACTCATATCGACCCTCATAGGGTTTTCAATGGCTGACTGTTTCGGAATTGCCTTGGGAGTGGATTGCCAGGCCCTTCTCCCATTTTTGCGGTGCTGGGAATTGAACTTGGTTACTCAGAGACTACAGCGCAGCACTCTACCAACTGAGCTAAATCCCAGCCCTCAGGTTGTCATACCTAGACCTAATTCATTTGTACTAACTGTTTGGTGCTATGAATATATCCATCATACTTTACGTATTTAGAAATGAACACATAAGAAGGACACAACCAGTGGCTACTGTTAACAGTGATGAATGGAAGAATTAAATTCTCCCATGTTCTTTTATGAACATCTCTGGCAAATATACCTAGGAATGGGATTGCTGTTAAGAGGAAAGGTGTTGTAAATTCTGCCAGTTGCTCTCCAGGTCCCCCATGTCAGATGATATCCACATGGGGCCATTTGCATGCACATACACACACGCACAGGGACATACCAATATTCTGTGGGACTTATGCCTCTGTTGATTTTTAAGATGTGTCTTCTAATACCTGTAAAGTGGTAACTCAGTTTATTATTGGTGAATTTGAATCTCTTTTCATATACTTCTAGATACTTCGGTTTGTTCTATAGGGTTCCCTGTTTCCTTCTTGTTGATTTGTATTTCTGTATTCAAGATACTAATCTTTAACTGGCTTTACTTGTTTCAGATAGCTCCCTCCAATCTGTTCTGTGTTTGCTAGCATTATTTGTACTTTCTTTCTTTCTTTGTGGTACTGAGGGGCTGAACCCCAGGCCTTGCACATACTTTGTAAGTACTCTTCCATTGAGCTGCAAACCCAATCCATTTTTTAAATTATTTTTTAAAATTGAGACAGAGTCTCAATAAGTTACACAGGCTTCTAATTTAGAACTTGCAATCCTCCTGCCTTTGCCTCCCAAGTAGGTGAGATTACAGGTGGGAGCCACCATGCCTGGCTACATTTCCTTCTTAAATGAAATGCTCAAATTTTTGTGGTCAAATTCACCAACTCTTGTTTTCCTTTTGGGGATCTGGCCTATTATTTCTTTTCCCTACTCCTACTCCAGCAGACCTCAGTGATGCTCACCCACATTTTTTTTCCTTTAACTTTATAGTTTTGAACATATTTAAGCATTGTTAATGTTAATTCAAGCATATTTATATATTGAATGAGAGAGCTCAAACCTCACTTTCCTGCATTAAATGGCTTTTATCCTTAACATTTTCCTTACCACATTAGCATTTCAGTTCTTTGATATATCACATGTACTATAAATGCATGATTATATTTCTGAGCTTTTTATTGCTATCTTTCAGTCAATTTTGAATCATACTCCTATTAGATGGGCTGGGATTTAGCTACGTTGATAGAGAGCTGCTCTGCAGTCTCTGAGGTCCCAGGTTCTATTCCCAGCACCCCCAAAATGGGAGAAGGATGTGGCAATCCACCCCCAAGGCAATCCCAAAACAATCAGCCATTGAAAACCCTATGAGGGTTGCTATTGGGCACCTAACGGCACCCAACAACAATAACTCCTATTAGCCATACACTACCAACAATAGCATTTTAGAAACCTATGTATATTGGAATAAAGATTACCCCAGCTTTATAAAATGAGCTAGAAAGGCTTCATTCTTTGTTCCTACTCTGTGGAACAGATTTTGTAAAGTAATAAATAGCTATTCCTTGAAAGTTTCTAGAACTCACTGGTTAATTCCTCAATGACCACTTCAATTACTTTGATACCTATTGGATATCTCATGCTCTTTATTTCATTGACAATTTTTGGCATTTCATGTTTTCATAGAAATATAGCCAGTGCTTCAAACCCATAAAAAATTGGATTCAGGTTCAGGTAAAATCTCAATATATTAAAATTTAGAAGGTTAAGGGTCAGATAGGGTTCAGGTTCAAAATTATAATCTTATATCTAGGTAAACAACTTTTTTCATTTTTTTCAATTCATAAATAGCTAATGATAAAAATAAATAAGTAAATAAAAATATTAACAGCTGAACTCAAATGCAAATTTTTACTGGATTCAGGTTTGGGTTCAGAGAAATTTTTAAAAATGCTTGAACCAGAATTGATTTGAAGTTTTGGTTCAGGTTTGGTTTAAAGCCCTGCTATCTACATAGGAAATTTAAACCCAAAACCGAACCCTGTAAATTTTAACATATTGAACCCTCGTCTGAATGTGAACCCAATTTTTGCATGTTTGAATCCCTGAATTTAATGCTTATCCAAGTTTTCAAATATATTAGCATAAAATAGCTCAGAATGTCCTAAAAATATATTAGCAAACAACAGCTCAGAATATTCTAATACTTTTCAAAATCTGTTTCCTGCCTTATTAAATTATCTAGAATAGAATTTTTTTAGTGGCTCTTTTCTTATTGATTTCCAATTGCATTGCATTCAGACCAAAGGAATTAGTCTACAAGATTTTGAGTCTTTGAAATTAATGAAATTTCATTGTTGGTTTTATGTAATAATTTTTTAACCTAGAAGTATAAAGCATTTATTTTTGATAGTATCCATCTATCAACACATGCAGATATGAATGCCTAACTTATTAATTGGGTTATTATAATATTATTATATAAGAAATACATAGTTTGTCTTTTTCCCTGGTTCCTGGCACAGGGCTTCCAGAACCCTTAAAACTTCTTGAGTGATAGGAGTGATAGGAACATTTTTTAGAACAATATTTTATTTTTTGCCCTAGTTCTAGAAACCCTGATATCTAGAATAATAAATTTGAAAGAAGCATCTTTTGTTACTCATAACAATCCCCTTCAGTCACACTAGAATTTGTGTTAATCTTTTGACTTTCAGGAAAACACTATGGATACAAGGCCTGCTTACCAGGGGAAACAAGTAGGTGACTGTAGAATTGGTACTTTGGGCTCCGCACATGGAGCTCAGCCATGGGGAGAGAGGATGGAAATTGAGTTACTTACAAATGGTCACCTTCATGAGGAGTGTCGGGGAGCTGAATATTTCCAGACCTTACTTTCTACGTCTTTTCATCTGGCTGTTCACTAGTATCCTTTGAAGTGCCCTTTGTCATAAATCAATAATAGAAAGTAAACTGCTTCCCTGTGTTGTATGAGCTGTCCCAGCAAATTATCAAACCTGATGAAGAGACCATGGGAATCTGTGCCTTATAGCTGAATTAGACATAAGTTGTGGGAAAACTGGAAACACACTCCTTATAATTGGCACTTAAAATGGAGAGACAGTCTTTTGGGGCTGAGTCCATAAATTGTGGGGTTTGTACCTACTCTGGGAAATTAATGTCAGAATCAAGTCACATTGTAGGGCAACTAGACAGTATTTGCCAAGAACTGGACCACTGGTTGGTGTGGGGAAAACTTGCACCTTTGCACATTTGGTGTAAGAAGGGCTCTGCTGGAGTAAAATTCATTTTTTCATATACACACACACACACACACACACAGACACACACACATATGATGTGGCAATCCACGCCCAAGGCAATCCTGAAACAATTAGCCATTGAAAATCCTATGAGGGTCAGTATGAGTCAGACCTGACTCAACAGCACCTAACAACATATATATATACATATACATATATATATGTATCCCCTGCAGCCATACCACGGTGGCATCCAGTCCCATCAGATCTTGGAAGCTAAGCAGAGTCGGGCCTGGTTTGTTGGATGGGAGAAGGCCTGGGAACACCAGTAGCTGTAGGCTTGGGAGAATGACCCAGGAAGCCACTCCCAAAAAACAATTAGCCATTGAAAACCCTATGAATATCAGAGAAGCACTAACAACAGTGTTTCACCTGTTCTACATAGGGTAGCTCTGAGTCAACACTGACTCAACAGCACCTAACAACAACAACAACTATATATATATATGTGTGTGTATATATATATATATATATATGTACACATGAATTGAAAAAAATGAAAATAGTTGTTTACCTAGATATAAGATTATAATTTTGAACCTGAACCCTATCTGACCCTTAACCTTCTTAACTTAATAAGTTAGGCATTCATATCACACATGTATATATATACATATATATACATATATATATTTAACATTTCTTTATTTTCTAACTTATAAAATATGTTAAATTATTCAACTACAATTATTAGTTTGTTTCTTAATTTTGACAGTTGTTTAAGGCATTCAAAGTCTTCAAATTTAGGTTCATAATATGTTCTTGACTATTATATCTTCTTGTGTTGTTCCCTGTTATATCCCCTTGTGATGTTTTTTAAAATTTGGTTTCTGTTTTACTGATAAAGTTTTTATATTACTCCAGGTTGGATATATTGAAAATAATACCCAATAATCTCATAGTCTTTGTTTCATCTTGATCTGTCTGATATCAATCTGATTTTTATTTCCAGAACTTCTTAGAAATTCTCCTTGTTGCTTTATCTAAGGAACTTCACTGCAATATGGAAAGCAGTCTATATATCTACGTCTATATATCTATATCTATATCTATATACTCTGGCCTCTGTGAACCTATTCAACATTGAGTCTTCATCTTCCAAGATATATTGGCATGAGTTATTCAGAAACCTACTCTTTCTTCCATTTCTTTTGTATTCTGTGCCTGCTACTATTCCTTATCATAATTTCACCTGTCCTTCTATTGAATGTATTTAGTAACTTATCTTTTGTGTTCATTTCTGATGTCTTCTAAGAAAAAGATTTCTTATCTAGTTCATTACTTATTCTATGTGAAATTCTTTACCCAATTATCTGTTAATTTTCTTATTTCAACTCATAATTTTCTTACTCAGATTTTACTTTAATGATTTTTTTACATATTGTAGCTTTCATTTTCTCTCATTGAGAAATATCCCCCCATTTCTGAGGATTATTTTAAATGCTCATTCTGGCTGATCATTAGATAAAGATCATTCAGTTTGTTGTCTTTCTTTTCAAGTGATTGCGTTTCTTAAGTGTTTTGTTTTCTTTACTTGTGATATAATTTCTTGGAGTTCTTTTCGACTTATCAGTTCATATACAGCTTGGAAAAGAAGCAAAAACCTAAAGCTCAGTTTATGCCATACTTAGAGCCAAAAACAAGTCTGAATGGACAAAGTCTGAATGGATAAAGTTGGTGTGTACTTGTCAGAGAGGAAGCGGGTCTACTCTCTGCTTACCACACCCCTGCAGCAACCCTTCTCAGGGGAAGTGCTTGTCCCACTTCTCTGTGTTGTACTTGTTAGTGCTATGTCCTTGGTCCAGGGATTTTTCAGGAACCAAGTGTCCTGAACAGCTCTACTGAGATCCACTTTCCACCAGCCATTCTGAATGGCTGATGTGTGGATAACCCCACCATTCCAGAACAGAGGGTGAATGATGCTCCAGTTCTAGAAACCAACCATGTCGGGTCAATGGATGGGCAGTGGCAAACTCTGGAAAACGTTCAGGAAAAGAAAGTCACGATGAAAAGGTTGTCTCCACACATTCTCTGATTATTCACCAGGATGTTTTTAGTCAAGACTACTGCTTTCCCTTCAATGGGAATCAATCACCTTCTATCCTCACATTTTTTCCCAGATTTTTCATTAATTTCTCTCAACTTTCTTCTTCTGTTTTCCCTTTATACAATGCATCTCCAGTACTAGGTTAGTATAACATATTCTCTGGAAGCAGAACTTCAGAGAAACATTTCTATTCTTACTTTATGCATGAAGAAGTTTAGGAACAGGGAATTCAAACAATTTTTCATGCCATACCCAACCAATGTGCAGGACAGAAAGAATATGTTATGTCTAACAGCAATTCCCATGGTCTTTCCTTAGAATTTATATCATATAATAAGTAATATGCAGGAAAGACTTCTAAGAATACCATTTGCTCAGACAATAAAAAAATCATCTTATTTTTACAAATACTGGAGCTGGAAGATCATTTCAAATTTGTCCAACAAAATCAAACACAGAGGAGATATTTTCAGTCCCAAAGGTTCATTTCCTCTTGATGTAATGAGAAAAGGCTGTTGAATAAGTGTAAAGGAAATTGTAAGTTTCATTTACCAAGGCAAGTCATGCAGAAATTGAATACATAAACCCATAAGTGGACACTGAGCATTTATAGTTTAGAATGTCTCTGGTGATATGTACAGAGCAAATGGAAATCATTCATAGCTCTCCACCAGTAACAGAATATTAACTCTTCTTTCAAGTAAATGTTCAGTGCAATGCCCTTAACAACAATTCTCAAAACAATGTAAAACATTTAATTTGTAATCATCACATAGTTACCTATTATGAGTGTAAATGCGAGAGTTACACTCAATTCCTGAAATATAAACTAGTCAAATGGAAAGTACCACTTGAGTTATACTTTTTCTGAATCTTCATGACAAAGGTGAAATAATAGCCTAGGGTGTTTGTTGCTTTGTGGGAATTTTTTGGTTTGTTTTTTAAATTTCTTCACCTTTTAATTTTTGAAAGAAATGTTTATTTGTAGACAAGGGGATATTTTAAGTAAGTCTTATGGTTTGAGTGGTACGGAGTTTCTTCTGTCTAAGGCAGTGTGTTAGGTCCTCAGATGCTTAGGCCGAGATTCTCCATTGGTCTGTGGAACAATCAGACAGCTAGCAAAGCCCCAAGTCTACAGGCCCATCATTTCTCCATCCTGGATAGACCATCCTGTGTAACTAACACTCCACAGCTTTAGCAGAGTCATCCTGCCAGTCAGATGGACAGAGTCTACCTGTCAAAGGTAAAACTTATAGCTGAACACAACAGCCAAAACAGACACCATCAATCTATTCACCATCCCATTCAAGTGGAAGCACTGCTTTAAAAGGGAAAGAAGGAAAGTGCCACATTGAATTCTGAGTATGCTAAATATTTTGTCATTCATCAACATTAGTAACTCAACTAAGCTGGTACAAGTCTCCAGTGTTGTTATCAGAAATTTGCTTCTCTCTCAAAAAAATTTTTTTTTCAAATTGCTGGAGGGAACAATCTTTCAGTGCACAGGAAGCAGGGTGTCCAGCACTTTCACTCCAGCTTCTCTATCCTCTGCCATGCCCCTGGATCTCCAGCTGATGGATGGGGCCAGTGATGTTCTGATGAGAATATTTTCCCCTTTACCCTAGACACAGATATAGCATATACCTGCTTTTCTACAGGTAACTGACTTCTGGAGGTAGCTCTTTTATAAGGATTGTCAGGACTATCAAGAGTGATCTTCTGCATGGAAACTAACTCACATCCACTGTCAGGAGTCAGTCCTGCCCATGGTCTCTTACAGGGAACCCTCTGCTTTACTCCAGGCTGCTTCCACAGTTCAAAGGCATCTCCTCACCAAGACCTCAGTGTTTCAGATGTGAATGTCCAAACTCAACAAAACTCTAGTCTGGTAAAAGAATGGGAAATTAAAATAAGAAAAAGCTACCATTTATGTCACATATACATAATACAATAGGCATGATTCATACAAAAATGTTTAATTTTTTAATGCCTGAATAATTGATATTATTATACTGTTATATTTTCTTTTAGCAGAGGTGAAACAATGAAGTTAATAGATTGTCAAGGGTCATGAGTTCAGAGACTAGGCATGTACTCAAGTTTGGCCAACTCCACATTCAGTGCTTTCTTTCAAATTATAGAAAGTACTGTAATATTACCTGTGAAACCACAGGGTACTAATGAAGAAAGAAACCTGGAAATATATCTCTTGTAAGTCATTTATGTGAAAACAGAACATTCTTCATAAAGTTATCTTCCTTTTATGACATGTTGGCTTGAATTCTCATTATCTGGTGAAAGAATATGTCTAAAAATACTTTAGAAAGTTTATAACTCTATTAAAAGGCAAGATATTATTACTAATTTTTAAGGTTTAATGGTCTTTGCATAAAGAATATTTTTATTTATTCATTGATCTCAAATCTATATTGTTAGAAGAAAATAACATTAACTTCTGATTACTTTGCACATATTATGAGAAGAGCTCTGAACTATGCAAACCACAAACTTTATTGCTTTTAGTACTTATATACCAAAATATCCAAGGACTATGTCCATGATTTATACAGTGTCTCAGTCTGTTGAAACGTTGATAAAATGGAGCAGTAATCTGTCTTTGTTTCAAGAATACTATAAATCCATCTGCATTGTGAATATATATTGAACTAATGTTTATGAAGGGGCTGGGATTTAGCTCAGTTGGTAGAGCACTGTGCTGCAGTCTCTGAGGTCCCAAGTTTAATTCTCAGCACTGCAAAAATGGGAGAAGTTTCTGGCAATCCACTCCCAAGACAATCCCGAAACAGTCAGTCATTGAAAACCCTATGAGGGTCGCTATGAGTCGGATACCAACTCGACAGCACCTAACAACAACAACAATGTTTATGAAAGCATGTATAAAACATTAAAAATTAGGCATTGCCATTATTACTAAAGCCTGGATCCATACCATGTTGGCATCTGATCCCGTTAGATCTCAGAAGCTAGGTAGGTTCGGCCTCGTTAGTCCTTAGTTAAGAGATGGCCTAGGAAAATTGGGTGCTGTAGATTTGGGAGAAGGACTGAGCAATCCACTCCAGAAACAATCAGACAGTGGAAACCCTATGAATAGCAGAGAAACACTGACAATAGTGCTGCTCATGCCACAGTGTCAGAGGTGGGTGCTTTTCTTCTGTTGTATAAAGGGTTGCTATGAGTTGGACCGGACTGGATGACACCTAACAACCACAATAACATTATTACTAATAAAATTATGCTAGTGATTTAAGTAGGGACACAGATGAAATAATACTAGTCACCATTTAGTGGACTATATTTTACATGCCAGGAGCTATGTTAGATGTTCCCTCTGTGATATCACATTGCATTTCTTTCTTTCAATATCTTCACAGGTTGGATACTGGGGCTTAATTAGATTAATATGTAATGACTTCAGAACCACAGAGATAGAAATTGTGAAGTGGGGAGGATTTCATTTCTGGCCATTCACAGAAATTCACAATCACAGACCTAAAAATTATGCATCAGAGAGATTTTTTTTCAGTATTTTCCTATGCAGCCCACGAGGCCTTGAGCTTGTGATCCTCCTGCCACAGCCTCCCTACTGCTGGGATTACAGGCATGTGCCAATATGCCTGGCACATCACAGAGGATTTGCCTTGAGGCTTATCCACCTCAGAAATTCTTTCCTTTTCACAGGTGGCCTCAGGTTCCTCAGCTCATTGAACAAACCCATGCTGCTCACAGTTTGACGTGTTTTGATTTGACCTTCCTGACACTCTTTGTTACCTGAAGAGAATCTCAGAAAAGTGAAACTGCTCAACCACACTGTGATTCTTATCCCTTCTCATCTACCTCTCCCTCTTATGACCCTCAGCAATAACTTCTATGAGTGAATACATTTACCTTGGGTTGCCCAAGGTCAGTGAAAGGTACAAAATCTTTGCATGCTAAATTGGGACCATTTTTTCATCCTCAGCAATCATTTGGTCTAACCACCTACCCAGGATGACCTGGACAACACTACTGTCCCTAAATAAAGTAAAGCTCTAACTCCAATATCAGTTTATAGGCTGTGAGAACAAGGAGGGATCTTAAGGAATTATACTCTGTTTTTACAAACAGGGACTTTGAATATTGTTGAAGTAAAAAGATGGTCTTGGGTAATGGGGAACAGAGGCAGAGCTGTGAATGGATCATTCAGACTCTCAGATCTACACTCTGTATTCTGTCAAACATTCAGATTTTCACATTTTAAAAAAATCAAGACCTAGGCACAATAGTGCACTTTTGTAATCCCAGTGACTCAGGAGGCTGAGGTACAAGGATCACAGGTTTGAGGCTAGAGGCTGTGGAACTTAGAGACCTACTCAAATGAAACACACACACACACACACACACATACACACACACACACACACACACGGCTAGAGGTGTAGCTCTGTGGTACAGCACTTGCAAAGTGTGTCTGAGACCCTGGGTTCAACCTTCAGTACTAGAAAAAAAATCAAGAATGTATAAGGAGAATATGAAAACATACCTGTACCCACCATCCCAAATCCCTCCCATTCTCTAACCCCTGTCATATTTCCTGCCCTAGACATAGCACTACCATGAATGATGTGTGTTTTGTTCATTTATGCTTTCACTATGCCTACATACATAAACAAACTCTATAGAGTAATTTGTGATTTTAGTTTACTTAAATGGCATCATGCAGAACATTATATTGTATTCTATGATTTATTTACACAAACCTGAATTTTTTTCAGTACTGAGAGGTTGAGTCTAGGGCCTTGCACATGTTAGACAAGTACATTACCACTGAGTCTCATCTCTAGTCCCTTATTTTACATTTTATTTCATGGCAGCATCTCATTAATTTGCACAGGCTACCTCTGGCCTCCAACCTGCAATCCTGGTGCCTCTACTTCTGACTTCACTGGTATTACAGATGTATGCCACCATACTAGGCTTCAAAATCATATTTTAGCAACTTGTGTTACTACATATTTTTACCTACTTTAACTGGTCTGTAATACCACATGGTATAAAGATGGCAGTCTATTTAGCCACTTCCTGCCACTACATGTTCTTTTTCTATTCTTTCTTCCTTCCTTTCCTCCTCCTTGTCTTTGTTCTTCTTTCTCTTCTTTTCTTCTTTTCTTTCTTCATTTCCATGCTGCTTATATATCTGTCACCAGATGCATGAATCACTTTTTGCTTCTTTCTGTAATTTATGAAAACATTATAATTAGGTATCCAATCTTCTGTTTCTTGCTTCTAAGAGTGAGACTTATGCTAACTCACAAAGTTACATTTTGTTTATTTTTGGTACTGTATAGTATTCCATGGCATAACTATATCCAAATTATTTATTCATTGTATTATTCATGGGCATTCAAGTTCTTTCCTATTTTTTCATTACAATGACTTATGGTGTTGCAAATATACACATATATATACATTCTCATATACACATCCCAGTGTGTATTGCATATGCTTCTCTAAGTGAGGACTGATGTGATACACAGAATGTTTATGCTCATCTTTGGAAGACTTTCATCATTTAAAACATTGTATGAGTTTCTCTGCATCCTATGCTTACAAACATGTTAATTTCCACAGTATGAGTAAAAATAAGAGTTATAAAAGTGTTAAAATTCATATCTGTCAGAATTCTTAATTCTGCACACATGAGAGTACGAAAATCCTTCTCATTATAGACTTAGTTTGTCTTACCCATTGGATGTATATAGGTATTGATCATTCATATTTTTGTAATATTTCTATGAGGATCTTTTATTCAGATTTCTCATGATAATTACTGTATATTTTACATTCACACTTACCTCTTTTTCTAATAACATCTAAATTAATGAAATATTTTGATTTTTCTCCTAAATTAAATGAGAACATAGTCTATTTTAATGCTACTATAATTTCTTTGCTATCTTCTCATAAAATCTGTGGGAATTATTTTTGCCTAGCATGTAGTTCAAGTTTTTTATTCCTCTAAATAATCACATTAATTTTATTTTATTTTTGACAACTTTCAGTAAATTTTAGCACATTCTTTGCTTACATTGTTTCTTGTAATCCACTGCTTTTTTTCATATTCACTTACATTCCCAATGAAGTGCTTGTCTTTGGTTAGTATTTTCAGCAAATTTTAGAATTTACTAGTGAATTCTCTGGTTTTTATTGTTGTTGTTGTTTGTTTGTTTTTGTTTTTGTTTTTTGTTTTTTGTTTTGTTGTTGTTGTTTTGTTTTTTAATGTTTCAAAATATTTTGCTTGACCTGAGCAAACACAGGATATCTCTTGGTACTGATGGTCTGCCTTTGCCCTGGGGTAATATTGTAATATCTCATCATCTAATCATAGGGGATGGTAGGTAGGAAGGGACTAGAGAAACCTGCAGCCATCTGGTTCCCACGTGCCTTTTGAGTTATGACTAAGAATGTCAGCTTCCTCTGAGAAAAATGGATGGATCTAGTGGTCAGCACAGCATTGGCAGATAATATTCTTTACAAATTGTGTGAGTGATAGTACATAATATCCTTTTGCAAATGGCCTGATCTATAGCCAGTGACACCTTTACAAGTAGCCTGGTTGGCAGCCACTCTTTACATATAAAGACAACAGGTGCCTCCAAGTCTAGGCTAGAAAGAGAACTCCTTTGAGGCAAGACTCCTCCAGCTAAAGAAGAACCCTTGTTTTACCACTTAAGAAGGCCAACCCAAACCAAAACATTGGAAAATATGACACACATAAAGATCTCCCATGTGTCTGTCAGTTTGCCATAATATGGTGGCTTGTGTGTTGCTGTGATGCTGAAAGCTATGGTACTGGTATTTCAGATGCAAACAGGGCCATCCTGGGAGAACATAATTCCATTGAGCTTCCAGACTAAGACAGACTAGGGAGAAGGACATAGCGAACCCACTCCCCAAAAAATTAGCCATTGAAAATCCTACGAATAGCGGAGAAACACTGTCACATACTGCTAGAAAATGAGCCCCCAGGTGGGAAGGCACTCAAAAGACAACTGAAGAAGAGTTGCCTCCTCAAAGTAGAGTCTATCTTAATGATGAGAATGGAATAAAGCCCTAGAGACCTCCATTTGCTGATATGGCATGACTCAGAATGAAGGGGAACAATAGTAAACATCCATGAGTAATTAGAATGTGGAATGTACATAGTATGAATCTAGGAAAATTAGAAATCATGAACAGAAATTGAAATGGTTAAATGTCAACATTCTAAGCATCAGTGAGTTAAAAGGTACTGGAATGGGCCATTTTGAATCAAATAATTATATGGTCTACTATGTCAGGAATGACAGATTAAAGAGAACTGGGGTTACATTCATTATCAGAAAAGAAATCTTAAGATCTGTCCAGAAGTACAATGCTGTCAGTGATAGAATAATATCCATAAGCCTACAAGGAAGGCCAGTTAATATGAATACTATTCAAATTTATGCACCCACCATTAAGGCCACAAATGATGAAAGGGAAGGTTTTTACCAGCTTCTATAGTCTAGAATTGATCAAACATGCAGTCAGAATGTACTGGTAATTACTGGTGACAGGAATGCAAAAGTTGGAAACAAAAAAGGGGGCTCAGTATTTGGAAAATATGGCATTGGTGACAGAAATGATGCTGGAGATCACATGATAGAATTTTGTGAAACAAATGACCTTTTCATTGCAAATATATTTTCACCAACATAAACAGTGATTATATACATGAAGGGCTGGGATTTAGCTCAGCTGGTAGAGTGCCACTCTGCAGTCTCTGAGGTCCTGAGTTCAATTCCCAGCACTGCAAAAATGGGAGAAGGATGTGGCAACCCACTCCCATGGCAATCCTGAAACAACCTGCCATTGAAAACACTACGGGGGGTCCACAAGTTGGACACAACTTGGAGGCACCTAACAACAACAACAACAACATATACATATACATGAAAGTCACCAGATGGAACATGTAGGAACCAAATTGACTACATTCATGGAAACAGGCCATGAAAAGCTCAATATCAAATGTCAGAACAAGACAAGGTGCTGATTGTGGATCAGACCATGAATTGCTTATATTTAGGCTCAAACTGAAACTGAAAAAAATTAGACCAACTGAACAAGAGCCAAGGTATGACCTCGAGTATAGCCCACCTGAGTTCAGAGACCACCTCAAGAATACATTTGATGTGTTAGATACTAATGATCAAAGAGAAGAGAAATTGTGGTATAACATCAAAGACATCACTAATGAGGAAAGCAAAAGATTATTAAAAGGACAGGAAAAAAGAAAAATGCAAATTACATGTCAAAAGAGTCTCTGAAACTTGCCTTTGTATATTGAGCAGGTAAGGTAAAAGGAAAACATGATGAAGTTAAGGAACTAAACAGAAAATGTCTAAGGGCAGCTCAAGAAGACAAAATCAAATATTACAATAACATATACAAAGAACTGGAAATAGAAAACCAAAAGGGAAAAACACATTGCTTTTCTCAAGTTTAGAGAATTGAAGAAAAAATTCAAACCTTGAGTGACAATAGTGAAGGATTCCACAGGGAAAATGATAAATGGTGTGGGAAAATTAAAAGAAGATGAAAAGAATACACAGAGTCATTATACCAAAAAGAATTAGTGGATCACTAACCATTTCAAGAGGTTGCATATGATCAGGAACTGATGGTATTAAATGATGAAGTATAAGTTGCTTTGAAGTAACTGGCAAAACATAAGGCTTCAGGAATTGATGGAATAACAATAGAGACATTTCAGCAAAGAGACACAGCATTGGAGATGCTTACTTGTTAATGCCAAGAGATTTGGAAAATAGCTGCCTGGCCAACTGACTGGAAGAAATCCATATTTTTGCCTATTCCCAAAAAAGAAGATCTAACTGAATGTGGAAATTATCAAATGATATCATTAATATCACACGCAAGCAAAATTTTACTAAAGATCATTCAAAAGCAACTGCAATTTCCTATCTATATACTGCTGGAAAATAAAGCCAGATGTAGAAGAAGCTGTGCAAGTAGGGGCCTGCATCCGTAGCCCTGTGGCATCTGCTCCCATCAGATCTCGGAAGCTAAGCAGGGTCAGGCCTGGTTACTACTTGGATGGGAGACATCCTAGGAACACCAGGTGCTCTAGGCTTGGGAGAAGGACCCAGTACGCCACTCCCAGAAATCAATCTGCCATTGAACACCCTATGAACAGCAGAGAAGCACTGACAATAGTGTTTCGCCTGTTGTATGCAGGGTCGCTATGAGTCAGATACTGACTCCATGGCACCTAACGACAATGACAACATGCAACTTGGGACATCATGGCTAATGTTAGATGGATATTAGCTAAAAGCAGAAAATACCAAAAAGATGTTGATCTATGTTTTATTGGCTATATAAAGACATTCAATTGTGTGGATCATAACAAATTATGGATAACATTATGAAGAATGGGAATACCAGAGTTCTTAATTGTACTCATAAGGAATCTGTACATAGACCAGGAGGCAGTCATTTGAACAGAACAAGGAGAAACTGCCTGGTTTAAAGTCGAGAAAAGTGTGCATCAAGACTGTATCCTTTCACGATATGTCCTCAATCTCTATGCTGAGCAAATAATCTGAGAATCTGGACTTTATGGAGAAGACACAGCATCACGAATGCAGGAAGACTCTGTAACAATATGTGTCATGCAGATGACACAACTCTGCTTTCTTTACTTGTTAATTTACTTGCTTTCTGAAAGTAAAAAGGATTTGAAATATATACTGATGGAGATCAAAGAAAATAGCCTTCAGTATGGATTGAACCTCAACATCAACAAAACAAAAGTCCTTATGAACTGGATCTATATGCAACTTCATGATAAATGAAGAAAAGATTGAGATTGCCCAAGATTTTGCTTTAATTTGTTCTACAATCGACACCCATGGAAGCAGCAGTCAAGAAATCAAAAGAGCATTGCATTGGGAAAAGATGTTGCAAAAGACCTCTTTAAAGTGTGGAAAAGTAAGATGTCACATTGAAGATGAAGGTGAGCCTGACTCATGCCATGGTATTTTCAGTCACATCATAATGATTGTGAAAGCTGGACATTGAATAAGGGATACCAGAAAAGAATTGATGCATTTAAATTATGGTGCTGGAGACAAATATTGAATAAACCATATACTGCCAAAGGAACTAACAAATCTGTCCTAGAAGAAATGCAACCGCAATGCTCCTTGGTAGCAAGCATGGCTAGACTGCATCTTATGTATTTTGGACATGTTGTCAGGAGTGACCAATCCTTGGTGAAGGATATCATGTTTGAGAGAGTTGCAGGTCATCAAAAGAAGGAAGATCCTCCATTAGATGGATTGACACAGTCTCTGCAATAATGGGCTTAAAAATAAAAAGATCACATGCCTGGCACAGAATCAGGGATTGTTTTGTTCTGTTGTACATAGGGTTGGTATGAGTCAGACCCAACTCAAGGGCACATAACAACAACAACAAATAAAAGATAAAGAAATGGGAAGGACATCTATCCCATTAATGACGTATGGACTTATAGACCCTGCAATATCCACCCCCAGAAGAGTTGTTCATAGATGTTCCATTATTTGAAAAATTTCACTACTTAACCTGCTCACTTTGTTATTTCTAACTCAGAAAGCATAAATTTCAGCCAGATGTGGTAGCACACACCTATAAATCTCACTACCCCAGGTGGCTGAGGCAGGAATATCATGGGTTGGATGCTAAAGGCAGCATGCATAATTTAGGGAGATACTATCTCAAAATATAAAATAAAAAGGAGATGTAGTTACAGCCCAGTGCTAGAGCTCTTGCCTAGCATGGGTGAGGCACCAGATTCAATGCCCCAGCGCTGCAGTGTATATGAGGAACACTGGTCTATAGAATAGATGTGGTATTACAGTCAAGAGGTGGGGGTGTCCTGGGAGTGTGGACTGAAGGAAATGAGGACACAAAACTTGGCAGGAGGTTCAATATGAGAGTTTGAAAAATAAAGTGGCAATAGACAGATTAATGAGAGAAAAAGAAGCAGATTTATGACATGCACAAACATGGGCCATCACATGGATGAAAAATGAGTATCCAAGAACACAGTGAGATTTAGGAGCTCACCTACACTCTGCAGAGGAGAGAAGCAGGAGGAGGTAGAAGCAATTTTAGAGGAAGAGTAATGATTTTAGGGGAAAAGCATGGGTCTGAAGAACAGACTGGTGAAGTTCATCTGGGGCCTAGGTGTGGTGTTTTATTTTCAGTTCCTTTTCCTGAAGAATGAGTTAACTTTCTCTGCTTACTATAGATTCCAAGGTGCATGAGTCACATTTCTTCTGGAGGAACTTCTCATAGATAAAATAAACTTCAGGGAAAGCCCTTGCCCATGCTCCTGGGGAGAAAGAAGGTTGAGAGACACAGGACAGGGGGCAGGAGAGCCTGGGAGATCATGGGGCTATTTCTTTAGTTCAGTATGTCTGAAGTCCATAATTTTTGGTACCCTTTTCTGAGCCCCAATAGCACAATACTTTCAGCACAGGAGAGTTCAGAGAACAGAATGCCAGGAGTCTTTCCAGAAACAGAGTTCAAGGTTGTCATCTGCTCCTCTAGGGGCCTATAGGGTGTGGCCTAGCTCTTCACCTACAGACATTTCAATAGGTAAGGAGCCTGAGCAAGGTACAATGATTTACATGCATGGAAATGTCATAATGAAACCCATTCATCTGCATACTATTTTTTAAAATTACTAATATAAAGTCAGCTGGGATTTAGTTCAGTGGGTAGAGTGCTGCGCTGCAGTCTCTGAGGCCCGAGTTCAATTCCCAGCACCACAAAAATGGGAGAAGGGCCTGGCAATCCACTCCCAAGGCAATCCCAAAGCACTCAGCCAATGAAAACCCTATGAGGGTCGCTATGAGTCAGATACCGACTCGACGGCACCTAACAACAACAACAATAAAAAGTCATTACAGAACCCTTCACTAGAGTTGCTCAGTCAAATGGATCTCTCTCATAACATAATGTTGAATTTTTTTCATACAAAAGTGAATTAGGAAATAGTATCTTTTCTATAATTACATTTATGTAAAATTTTCCAAAGCAAGGAAATACAAAAAATGATTATGACTATACGTACTTATGGAAATATATTGCAATATAGTCAAGATTAGTACAGATTAATGATATTAGAGTCATTAATCTAGGAAAGGAAGGAATTAGTTGTGTGACATGAGGACTTTGTTGTTAGGTGCTGTTGGGTTGGGTCCAACTCTTAGAGATCCAATGTACAACAGAATGAAATGCTATACACAACACCGTGCTATGCAGATGATCTTTTTATGTTTGAGTACACTGGTGCATACACTATTTCTTTTAAAGTCATGCCACAATTTGTTATTATTTTATTAAAAAATAATAAATATGCCAGGTGTAGTGGTATATGCCTATAATTCCAGCAACTTAGAAGATAGAAGCAGGAGAATCATGAGTTCTTGGCCAGAGGCAGCCTGCTTACATAACCTACTGAGACCCTGACTCAAAATTTAAAAGTGGACTAGGGGTGCATCCCAGTGGTAAAGCCCTGGGTTCATCCCCCAATTACTGCAAACCATATATATATATATATATATATATATATATATATATATATATATATATATATATATGCAAACCATGAATGCTATACAGATTCTCAGATATGTCCCAATGGGATAACTACAATTCAAGACCCAGATCCCCTGGAGAAAGATCACATCATTGTCAGTGAAGAATCATACACCAAAGAAAATATTTAGCTTGTGCTGCTAAACCCTGTTAGATGCAGAACATCTGGCCAGGGGCCACTAAGTGATTGTGGATCTGGAACTGATTTGGTTCTGTCCATACCAAGTCTGTATATCTGGAATGTCTTACATATACCTGATGAAAGATGAACAAGGTATATCTCAATAGCTAATCATAAGCAAGACAAGAGGGCACAAATGAGCTGTATGAACAGGCATCCCCGAGCCATGCCACTCACCACCATGATATCAGGACCAACTCCTTTGGGGTCACATATTTGGCCCCATGAGAGGGTCCTTACAAGCAAATGACAGAAAAAAAAATACTCCGGCTTAGTTTGTGGGTGGCAGATTAGATTTTTGGGTATAAGGTAAAAATACACTACTGAAAGGAAAATGTTGAAGAAAAATCCTCCCAATAGGTGGAGTTTCAAGCAGAATAACTGACATTCTGTTGCATATGAAAAGAGAAATAGTCTAAACTAGAATTATACATAAATTCACAAGTCATAAGCAGTGACCGATGGTCTCAGCAACTGGCCTGAAGTTTTCATGGGGAGAAGACTGGAACACTGGTGACAAGGAGGGCCAGAGAGAATCAGCCACATGGCATGGAGCCCAAGTATGGAGATGTTGGTATCACACGTTCAGGCCCACAGTCATGTATAATGTTATTGTTGTTAGGTGCTGGCCAGTCAGTATCCAACTCACAGCAACCTTATGCACAACAGGTGAAACACTGCTGTCAGTGCTTCTCTGCTGTTCATGGGGTTTTAAATGATGGATTGATTTTTGTGAGTGGGTTGCTGGGTCCTTCTCCCAAGCCTACAGCACTTGGTGTTCCCATGCAGTCTCCCATCCAAGTACTAACCGGGGCCCAACCCTGTTTAGCTTCCAAGATCTGATGAGATCAGAAGCCACAGTGCTATGGCTGCAGGCATCTACAATGGGCAGGTTATTAAAACACTGATCAAGAAAATGACTTATGTAGGTGACATCAGGCAGTCCCTAATACTGCACATCCAGTATAAGGATGATAAAAAGAGCAGAGCAGCCTTGGTGCAGAAGTGGAGATTAGACACAGGTCTACTTGCATAGCCGTCTTCTAAACAGGGTTAATCTACCTTCCTCCTACCTTGCCCTCAGGAATCATTTCCTCTTACAATGATCAACACTGATAATATTCTACTGATTTACTCCATCTACCTCGAGAGAAAAGGGGTCCAGCCCTTTGGACTACTACAAAATAAACCATTATGTACTTCCACATGATGTGTCTGCATAAGTACAATGGATCGAGAAAATGCACCTGGGATCCACGAAGTAAGAACACTTTCACCAGGACAAGCATAACTGAGGAGTTTGAAATTACAAGAACTTGAAGACATAAGCTTGAAATTAACATTGGATTTTATTGTTCCAAATCTGTGCCCTGATTCTGAGTAAGAGCATAGCCAATGCATACATTCTCAAGTAATTTTGAGATCGTGATTTTCATTGTGTCATTGTTTTCAGGATATTCAATCTTGACACAGCCTCTTCAGAGCTCTTTGCCTTCAGGCAAAAGAAGTAATTAAATTCTTAGCATGGGCAGTGACCAAAAAATACTAAGATTTTTCTGACTTTCCAAAATGGGAAAAATTAATGACTTCATGCCTAGTTCCCAATCAGATTTCTTCCTAACTATAAGTGATGGTTCCTTCAGCTGTCTAAAATCATGCTTCCACTTACAAAGCAGTCAGAATTTTTTCTTTTTCATTTAAAAAAAATATGAGTGTTCACATAATTGCTATCTGCATAATCATGGACTGATTTTAATATTAAGTAAAGAAGGTAATTATATTTGAGCTGGCCTACATGGATTAGAAATTCACTCAAATCAGAGCTTTCACTAAAATAATCAATATCCTTTTACAATGTCTTCATTTGTTAATATGACTACAGGTCTGCTTGGAAATTTTAACTGCATAGTATGCTGTTTTCAAAAAGAAGATAGTTTCCCCTTGCAATCAAAGCCATGACGATGAAGTAAGTAGTGGTTATGAAACTGAGTAGCCTAAATGGGATCCCTGAATAAAAGAGGGATACTTCCTGAAATCCACAAGCAGAAGACCCATAATCTGTTTCCTATTTGCAATTGCTAACTATACACTACTGCATGACTTATAAGTGCTTATCCAAAACTAACCAATTTATATGTTCCCTTTTAAATGTTTCACAAATAATAGTTGTACATACTATTATGGGTTTAATAAGATGCTTTAATACATGGATATTTTGACCAATGATAGAATCTGGGTAATTATCACACTATTATCCACAGCATTTATCATTCTCCTCTCTAACTGTAATGTCGTACCTATTTCCTTACCATCCCTCTCCCTTCTACTAGCCCAGTCTCTTGTAATCACTGCCTCATACTCAACTTCTGTGAGAACAGTTGTTTTTTAGATTCTGCACATGAGTAAGATCATATGTTATTTGTCTTTATGTGTCTTGATTACTTCCCATGAGGTAATAACCTCCAGGCTCATCCATGTTGCTGCAAAAGGCAAAATTTCATTTCTACAGATGAATAATATTCCAATTTGTATTTATACTGTATTTTCTTTATTTATACTGATAGACACTTAGATCCTTTCCTTTCCTTGACTGCTGTGAATGTTGTTGTTAGGTGCCACTGGGTTGGTGTCCACCTCATAGAGACCCTACATACAACAGGCAAAATGGTATTGTTAGTGCTTCTCTGCTATTTATAGGGTTTTTAATGGTGTATTGTTTCTGGGAGTGTTTCCAGGTCCTCCCCCCAAGCCCACAGCACATGGTGTTCCCAAGTGGTCTCCCATCTAAGTACTAACCAGGCCTGACCCTGCTTCGCTTCTGAGATCTGAGGGATCAGGTGCCACAGAGGTATAACTGCGGTATTGTGAATAATGCTGAAGTAAAGACAGGAGTGCAAATGTCTCTTTGACATACTGATTTCATTTCTTTTGTATATCTAACCATGAGTGGGATTGCAGGATCATATGGTACTTCTATTTTTAATTTCTTGTGAAATCTCCATATTGTTTTCCAAAATGATTATACTAATTCACATTCCTATCCACAGCATATGAGTATTGCTTTTTCTTCACATCATTTGCAATACTTGCTATCTTTAGTCTTTTTTATAATAGCTATTCTAACTGGAGTGAAGTGGTTTCTCCCTATGGTTTGATTTGCATTTCTCTGATGACTAATAATTTTGATCATTGTTGTATGCCTATTGGTCATTTGTATGTCTACCTTTGAAAAATATCATTCAGGTCATTTATTCTTTTTTTAATCAAGCTAGCATTATTATTATTTTACTTTTGAGTTTTTTATGTTTCACATACATTTTTGTTTTTGTTGTTGTTAGGTGCCATTAAACTGGGTAAAACTCATAGAGAGCCTATGTACAGTAAAACAAACACTCCCTTATTCTGAGCAGGCACACAATCTTATTTATATTTAAGCCCATTGCAGACATTGTGTCAGTCCATCTGGTGGGGGGTTTTCCTTTTTTCGTTGACCTGCCACTTTCCCAAACATGTTGTCCTTCTCCAGGGATTGGGCCCTCCTAATGACATGTCCAAAATAAGTAAGATGCATCCTTGCTTCCAAGGAGCACTCTGGTTGCACTTCTTCTAGGACAGATCTGTTGGTTCTTTTGGCAGTCCATGGTATATTCAATAGATGTCTGTAGCACCATAATTCTAAAGCATCAATTCTTCTCCTGTCTCCCTTATTCAATGTCCAACTTTCACAACCATATGATGCAATTGAAAATGCCATGGCATTAACCAGGAGCATCTTCCTCTTCAATGAGATATCTTTACTTTTCAATACTCTAAAGAGATCTTTTGCCACAGCTTTCCCCAGTATAATACATCTTTTGATTTCTTGACTGCTGCTTCCATGGATGTTGGTTGTAGAGTCAAATAAAGCAAACTCATTGACAATTTCAATCTTTTCTCCATTTATTGTGAAGTCCCATACTGACCCGGTTGTAAGGGCTTTTGTTTTGTTGATGTTTAGTCACAACCCATACTGAAGGCTATGTTCTTTGAGCTTTTTCAGTAAATGTTTCATATCTTCACTTTCATCAAGCAGAGTTGTGTCATCTGCATAATGTAGGTTGTTAATAAGGCTTCCTCCAATCTGAATGCCACATTCTTCTTCATGCAGTCCAGCTTCTTGGATTATTTGCTCCACATAGAAATTGAAGAGATCTGGTGAAAGGATACAGCCCTGACCTACATCTTTCTCTATTTTAAACCAAGCAGTGTTTCCTTATTCTGTTGAAAAACTGCCTCCTGATCATGTACCCATTTCTCATGAGTACAATTAGGTGCTCTGGCATTCCCATTCTTCACAGGGTTATCCATAATTTGTTATGATCCACACAGTCAAATGCCTTTGCATAGTCAAAAAAAATATGTAGTCATCTTTCTCCTATTCTCTGCTTTGGGCTAAGATCCATCTGACATCAGCAGTGATGTCTGTGGTTCCACATCCTCTTCTGAATCCAGTTTGATTTTCCAGCAGTTCCCTGTCTATATAGTGCTGCAGTCACTTTTGAAGGATAATTAGTTAAATTATGCTTGCATGTGATTAATGAATATTGTTCATTAGTTTCCGCATTCAGTTGGATCCCCTTTCTTAGGAATAGGCACAAAAATGGATCTCTTCCAATCAGTTGGCCAGGTAGCTGTTTTTCAAAACTGTTGTCATAAACATATTAGCACCTCCAATCCTGCATCTGTTTGTTGAAACATCTCTATTGGTATTCCATCAATTCCTGGAGCTTGTGTTTCACTAGTTCTTTCAAGGTGGCTTCCACATTGCCCTTCAATACCATTGATTCCTCTTCATATGTAACCTCTTGAAATGGTTGGTCATCTGCCAATTCCTTTTGTATAATGACTGTGTGTTCCTTCCATCTTCTTTTGATGTTTCCTGTGCCATTTAACACTTTCTCTGTAGAATCTTTCACTATTGACACTTGAGGCTTGATTATGTTCTTCTGTTCTTTAAGCATTAGAAAAACAGAGTCTGTTCTTCCCTTTTGGTTTTCTGTCTCCAGCTTTTTGCACATGTCATTAAAACATTTTAGTTTATCTTCTTTAGCTGCCTTTTGAAATCTTCTCTTTAGTTCCCTAACTTCATCATGTCTTCCTTTTACTTTAGCTGCTGGACATTCAAGAGCAAGTTTCAGAGTCTCTTTTGATATGTAACTTGGTCTTTGCTTTTTTTCCTGCCTTTTTAATAAACTTTGCTTTCTTCATGAATGATATCTTTAATGTCATGGCACAACTTGTCTGGTCTATAATTTGTGTGTAATGCATTAAACCTGTTCTTGAGGGAAGTCTCTGAACACAGGTGGGATATCCTCAAGATCATACTTTGGCTCTCGTACACTTGTTCTAATTTTCTTCAGTTTCAGTTTGAATTTGCATATGAGCAGTTGATGGTCTGATCCACAATCAGCACCTGGTTTTGTTCTGATATTTGCTATGGACCTTTTCCATCATCTTTTTTTTTTACAAAAATCTAGTCAATTTGGTTCCTGTGTGTTCCATCTGGGGAAATTCATGTGTATAGTCACCATCTATGTTGGTGAAAAAATGTATTTGCTATGAAAAGGTCATTGTTCTGACAAAATTCTATCATGTGATCTCCAGCATCATTTCTGTCACCAAGGCCATATTTTCCAAATACTGAACCTTCTTTGTTTCCAACTTTTGCATTCCAGTTACCAGTAATTATTAGTACATGTTCATTGCATGTTCAATCTATTTCAGATTGCAAAAGCTGGTAGAAATCTTCAGATACATAGTTTGCAAATATATTCTCCCATTCTGTAGATTCTCTTCACTCTGTTGGCCATTTCTTTGCTGCCTCCGTTGTTCAGATCTTATTTTAAAAATCATTTCTCAGAACAATATCAAGGATTTTTTTTCTCCTATGTTGCCTCCTTTGTAATTGTAGAAACTCAGACCTTATTGTTTAAGTTCTTAATCCATTTTGAGTTGATTTTTGTTTATGGGAAGATATAACTTCATTTTTTTGCATGCAGATATGAAGTTTTCCCAACACAATTTGTTGAAAACACTGTGCTTTCTTGTTGAAAAGACTGTCTTTTCTTCCTTGTGTGTTCTTGGCACCATTGTTGATAATCAATTTTCTGTAAATACGTGGATTTATTTTTGACTTTCTGTTCTGTTCCATTGGTCTATATGTCTGCTTTTATGACAGTACCATACTGTTTTGGTTACTACTTTTGTTGTATATTATAAAGCCAGATGATGTGATACCTCCAGCTTTGTTCTTTTTCCTAAAGATTGTTTTGGCAATTTAGGGTGTCTTATGGTTCTATATAAATTCTAGGCTTTTTTTTTTTTTCATTTCTATGAAAAATGTCGTTGATATTTTGAGAGATTACATTGAATATGTATGTGCTTTCTATAGTATAGGTATTTTTATAATATTTTTCCTTTCAATCCATAAACAAGGGATATATTTCTATTTTTCTTTTAAAAATTTTTTCACCATTGTTTACAGTTTTAATTGCAGAGGTCTTTCATGCCTTCCATTCCATTTGTTCCGATGTATTTTTGTTTGTGTAGCTATCACAAGTGGGATTATTTTCTCGATTTCTCTTTCAGATAACTTGATATTGGTGTACTGAAACACTACTGATTTATGCATGTTGATTTATACCTTGCTACTTTCTTGAATATGTTTATTAAATGTATTGTCTTCTTGTCTACTTCCTAGTGGTTGTGACAAATTCAGAAACCTTCTCTCTGCAATAGCTTGATTCTTCACCTTTAATAATATTTTAATGAGAATGATTTCATCATAATCCAATATACCTTTTATATTCCAATTATAATCCAATTATACTTCCAATTATTTTATGATCCAATTATTCATTTTATATTTAGGAATTTTATGAACTATCTAAGAAAACTTTGATACTGTTGTTTGGATATGAAATGCCCCTGAAGGCTCATTCAGCAGTGCTCAGGCCAGGCTTTCTGGAAGGTGATTGGATCATGAGGGCTTTGTATTCATCAATGGATTAATCCACTGATGGATTCATAATTAAATAGCATTTTGTGGGGAGGTGATAGAAACTTTAGGAAGTTTGGATGAAATAGGTCACATGGACATGACATTGTAGGATATGTATTGTCCCTGGCCCTTGCTGGTCTTCTGTCTACCATGAGGTAGGCAGCCTCCTCTGCAACAGTCTCCTGCCCCCATTATGCTTTGTCTTACCCCAGCCCAAGGCAATGGAGCCAGCCGACCATGGACTGAAACCTCTGAATCCATGGACAGATAAATCTTCCCTCATTTGAAGTTGTGTCAGATATTTTGTCACAGCAACAAAAAACTAAGACATTTGCTTATTCAAGATTATAAAATATTCTCATTGATACAATCTTCTTGAAACTGTATCATATTGCAATTCATGCTAGAGCTACAATCTACCTTAAACTGATTTCTATATACAGCATGAAAAAGAAGTTAAAACTCATTTTTCTATATTAATATTTGATTTATATACTGTTATTTATTGAGCCTATTTTCTCCTTTATTGTTTTATTTGTATATTTTTGTACTACTTTTTATGTCTTACTTATGTAGTATTATAGTAAATCTTGACACCTACAAGTATAAGGTCTTCTTCAAGATTATTTTGGCTTTCCTTCTTCTTTTGTATTTATGTGTATATCTTACACTCTTCTTGATGTTTTTCACCAAAAAATAATGAAGATTAGATTTTAATTGTTGCTGTAATAAGTCAATAGATCCTTTTAAGGAGAGTCATGACTTTGTTATATTGATGCTCAATTGCTTAACATGCTATATCATTCCACTTAGACCATCTGTATTTTCTCAGTGATATTTTATAGTTCTTTGTGTTCATGCCTTACAATTCTTTTCTAGATTAATTTATAGAATTATCTTGAATTATAAATATTGTCCTTTTTTAAAGTTGTATCTTCTAATTAATTGTGGTAGGACACATATAAAAATATTTCCCTTTTTTGGCGTTGTGTCCAGTGACTTTGCTAAATTCATTTTGGGTTCACTATGTAGACAATCATGTCATGAGTAGGTACAAAACTGCATCAAACTTTCTTCAAGCATTGACATGATAAAATGAATTTTCTCATGCATTTTACTACTATGATAAGTTACATTGTTTTATTTACAAATGTAAAAGCCAACTTTGTGCCCCTGGAATATAACCAACTTATTTATGATGTATCATCTGATCAATGTATCCTTGAATTTAAATAGTCAATATAATACCCAAGTGTTTTGCATCTATGCTTACTAGAAAGATTGGAGGGCATTTATCCTTTCTTATAACTTGATAGATTTTGGCTTTAAGTTTATTCTTACCTCCCCCCAAAAATGAGTAATTTTTTTCCTGTTACTGATTCCGTTTCCTTAAAATATATAGAGCTATTAATAATGCCTATACCTTCTTTTTTCTTTTATTCTTGAGTTTGCATTTTCCTTGTATTTTGTTGTTTTCATCTAAATTTTCAAATTGATGTGCGTATAGCTTGCTCATGATATTCTTACTAATTTTCCATGTATATGGACTTCAATGTGGATGATTTGTGGGTTATATGTTCTTTTCCTTGACTAGAATTGCTGATCGTTTATCAAATTTATTAGTCCTTTCAAAGGATCAGTGCTTTGCTTTGTTGGTTTCCTCCATTGTATGTTTACTTTGTCTTTTAATCATTTCCTATCTTTTTCCTAATAGTTTGATGTTCTTTTGGCATTATTGATAGGGTCTGATGTTCTTTTAGAATTATTGATATGGTTTGTCTCTTTACTTTTGTTTTTGAAGAAATATAAACACTATTAATCTTTTGTACACAGTAATTCTTACCTCTCTCAGTCTATGTGATAGACAGAATAATGGGCCCCCCAAAGATGTCCATGTCCTAATTCCTGTAACCTGTAAAGAATTTACCATGAATTATCAAAGGTGTCTAGGTCCTAATTCCTGTAACCTGTAAAGAATTTACCAGAATTACCAAAGTCCATGGCCAAAAGGACTTTGCAAATGTGACTAACTCAGGGAATTTGAGATGAGGAGACCATCCTAGATCATATGTGTGTGGCCAATGTAATCATGAGTGTTTGTGTAATGGAACAGGGGAAACAACAGGGGTCAGTAAGCAGATGTGGCCATGGAAACAGACATCAGAGAGGTTTAGAGTTGTTGCACTTCCATTTTTGAAGATACAAAACAGAACCATGACCCAAGGAATGCAGGTAAACACAAAAGGCTGGAGAAAGCCAAAGAAAAGTGTTCACTATTAGGGACCCCTAAAATATCAGCATTACCAATACCTGGACTTTAGCCTCATATGAATGATTTTGGAACTATAATATAACAAGTTTCTATTGCCTTAATTCTCTAACATTTATAGAAGTTTGTAATCATAGTAACAGGAAATTAACTTACCGTATCTAAGTATTTTTGTTGTTGTTAAAGTTTCATTTTGAACTACACTTTTTTCACCTGGATTATTGTTTTCCTCACCTACACCTTCGAGTTCTTCCAAATGGGTGGGTAAATTATAAGCCTTTATAATCTTTACATATTTTAAATGGCCTTACAATATACTGATTCCCTACCATGTAGTATGTCTACAGCCATACCACCCTGACATCCATTCTCATCAGATCTCTGAAGCTAAGCAGAGTGGGGCCTGGTTAGTATTTGGATGGGAGACCACTTGGGAACACAGGGTGCTGTAGGCTTGGGAGAAGGACCTGGTAATCCACTCCTGAAACATTGAACCATTGAAATCCCTATGAAAAGCAGAGAAGCACTGACAATAGTCTCAGGTATGACACAGTGTGGGGGAGTGTTTTGTCTGTTGTACATAGGGTCAATATGAGTCCAACATGACTCAACAACACCTAACAACAACAAATCATGTAGAATGATAGTGTAACTCGTATAAAAGATTCTAAGTTGAATATCAAAGGCAATATTTCAATGGTTTTATTTATTTTTAGTAATGGAGTCTGTTGTTATAATTGCTATGAGTTTATGGGAAATCAGCATTCTTTGTTCTTCTGATAAATATTGAAGTGATTTCCTCTTTATCTTTAGTATTAACAAAAATTTTCTCTCTTCTTTTTAAAGGCAATTGTGTGGAGTTCTTGTTTTTCTTTTTTAACATAAATGCATTTTTATCTGCCCTTTATATAAGGAAGAGTAGGAAGTAAGGTTGTTTGTCTTTTATTAATTTGAATAGGTTTGCACATTCTTAGGTTACTGGTAATTAGCTGATTTGAATTATTTCAAAAGTTTCTTAGTATGTTGTATTTTGTCTTAACTTTTCTTGCTCTTTTATCACTTTTTCTAAAAGTCTCTGAAGTGTCTTAATATTTAGGTTAAATACATGTTTTGCTTCAGTTTACCAACAACAACAACAATAAAATGGAATAAACCATAGTTGCCCCACTGAGCTGTAGAATGTTACTCCTTATCCCTTCTATCCAACTGTATTTTAGGATTCCTTACCTGATCTCTCTATATCCTTCTATACCTCTAACTTTCCTAGCCTCTGCAACCACAATTCCAATCTCTACCTTTATGAAATCAACCACAATCAATCCTTTTATTTTATTTTTTGCAGTACTTGAAGTTTGAAACCAAGGCTTTACAGGTCCTCCACTATTGGGCTATACCCACAGCCCATCTTTTATTTTTTTAAATTGGAGACAGGGTCTCACCAAATTATACAGGCTGCCTCTGGCCACGAACTATCTGTCCTCCTGTCCCAGCCTTCTGAGTTGCTGGGACTGGAGGTGTGCACCACCATGCCCTACCACAATTATCAAGGAAGAAAATGTTGTTATCTTTTAAGGAGGAAAGTGAAAAGTGTGGAAGAAAGTAAACTAAATGCTACCTGTGCAACCTCACACATAGTATTAACATTGTCTAAAGTTTCTCTATAAAACTTGGCAAGATTGATCAGATAATTAAGTAAAATAAGTAAAAGTAATTATCTGTAGTTAGACCTTCCATGTGTGTATATGTGTGTGTGTGCGCATGTGTGTGTGTGTTTGCACAGAAGCACATTATCTCTCCACTGCTTATGAAAATGCAAACTTTCTTTACAAAGTAAAATAATGTTTCCTAAGTCTCATCATATTAAAGGAATAATTCTGTTTTAAAATTATGATTTGTGTATTCTTTTTCTTGTTAAAGATGAGTGATTGAATAGCGTCAATGTATATCTACAGCATATAAAACTGATTGAAAAATATCTCAGGTCACAATGACAGGCACTGCTTACTGGGGCAAATGAGCAAGACGTAGACCAAGAGAAGAGGCTGATCATTGGACCCTGGAAAGGAGGCTGCTCTCTCCTTCCCAGGTGCTGTCATTCAGCAGAACTCTGAGCTCTGACATGCTCCTACTCCACTCCCGCCTCTCCAACAGAGTTTTACTTCCTGTAGTTGTGTGATCTCAAGAGTTGCCATGGAGGACACATGTTACACTAATCTAAAGAAGAAACAATGCAAAAATCATGGCTTATGAAGGCTTAAATGTACAGTTAAAATCCTGGCACCATTTATGACAAATACCCAACATCTCTAGGTATGTGTGTCCTTCAAAAGAAAAGAGACACAAAAATTATTTATTTTTTTATTGTTTCTTGTTTATTTTTATTTGTGTATTTATTTGCAGTACTAGGGGTTGAACCCAGGGTCTCACACATGCTTTGCAAGTGCTCTACCACTGAGCCGCACCCCAGCCCGTTCTTACTTTTTATCTTGAGACAGGGTCTCACTAAGTTATGTGGGCTATCTATAGTCTTGAACTTGTGATCCTCCTGCCTCTGCCTCCTGAGTCACTGGAAATTACAGGTATGCACCACTTCATTTGGTCAAAATTAATAACTTATACTAATGATGAAGAATAAATGAAATGACATGTGTGAAGATGAACCATACATGAGATGTGACCTGCAGGTACGTCTTGCAACCCCTCAAAATAAGGGGTAAAGTACATAGGGAACAAGCACTGGATCTGAAGTTTAGTTTGAACTCTGTACATATTATAAGTTATATAACATTGTATATTAGTGACTTTTTTTTTCAGTACCAGGTGAGGAGGAGTTGAATCCAGGACCTCATGTATGCTAGGCAAGGGCTCCACCACTAAGCTGCACCCTTAACCCTTTTTAATTTTTTTATTTTAAGACAACATCTCACTAAGCTGCCTCTGACCTCAAACTCACAATCCTCCTGTTCAGCCTCCCACTTGGATGGTATTACAGGCAGGCACCATGGTGCCTTTCTAATTGTTAACTCTTATGACAAATGTTCCTAATAAGCAGAAAAATCTAAAGGCTTTCTGAAAATTTGGGCATATTTTAGCATTTATTTGGATAAAATATATTAGCCATACACAATGAACTGGCACAGGCAGGCTATAGCCATGGAAAGTCAGGTGGGAAACACAGAGAGTATGGAAGGAGTGATGGGGTTCAGGTCTTAGAGTATCACTCAAATCTTGTTGAAGAGCAATCTTCTGTTTTTGTTTCCATTGGACTAATTCTTACAGTAACAATTACTATAACTTCCTTAGCAAATTTGTTGTAATTCAAATCTGATGACATCCAGTACAACATTTTGCAGAAATTAACAGCTCTCCAGACAAGCAGCAGCCTGCAGTTTATGTTGCACTAATATGCAGCTAAGTAGTTTGGGCCACTCAGACATCTGGCCCCAGTGTAACAGCCGGAAAAGCACAGCCATTAACCTTTTGTTTCTAGTGAAAGGCCTTCCTACAGATGCTGAAACATTATGGCAGACTTGGAAAGGGCCCCTGTTGGCACAGAAAACTTCTCATTGCAGGTAACAGCATTGTGCCTTCTTCCCCTCATAATTGGGTAGGAGAGTCCTGTCTGGTTTTTCTTCATGTTATCTATGTCACTTTAAATACACCCTGTTAAATTTAAACACATCAGATTAAAGCAGAGAAAAGCTTTAAAACAAAAACATTATACCATAACCTAAAACCAAAGAAGTACTGTCTTACTCACTCAGGATATTTGGTGAAAGAAAAATTAAATCAACATATTATAGGAGGTCCAGATTAAAAAATATTTGATGATTACTTATCTTCATTTGTTAAGATTCACTGAAACTTTGTTTATAGAAGAAGAAAGTGAAGCAGGGAGATCTTAGGTTGTTGTTTCTGTTGTTAGGTGCCATCGAGTCGGGTCCAACTCATAAAGAACCCTTTGTACAACAGTAGGCTGGGATTTAGCTCAGTTGGTAGAGTGCTACTCTGCACTCTCTGAGGACCGAGATTCAATCCCCAGCACTGCAAAAACAGGAAAAGGATGAGGCAATCCATTCCCAAGGCAATCCAGAACCAATCAGCTATTGTAAACCCTATGAGGTTTGCCATGAGTTGGACCCAACTCGACAGCACCTAACAACAACAACAATGTATAACAGAATGAAATACTATCCAACAGTGTGCCATGTACATGGTCTTTTTATGTTCGAGCCTATTGTTTTGTTTTGCTGAAAACTTTAAAACCAAGAGCCAAAATAGATTTCTACTCCCTTTATTTATTTTAGTGATTTTATCATAGCAACAGAAAACTAACACATTAACTAGATTTGAAATCATTTCATGTAAACTCTCTATAATAGTATTTTTACCTGAAAGGTGAAGGTCCAGATATTGCTAAATACTTGGTGTGTCTTGATGATTCGCTTTAGAAACAGATGTGAGAGGTGACAGCATAATCTGATATCCTGATTAAATAAGAACATAGTACCACCTGGTTCAAATGTCCAGTGCTTTCACAGTTGTTTTGGAGGATTTACACTGGTAATGGGCTAGATCCCTATGATAGAGTATCGACTAGTATGCTCCATTTTTCTCATTATACACTACTGATCTACTGGTAGAGGAGGCAGATATTTATCAAACTGTGTAAGTGAATGTAATGGCACAGCATGGTAAGTGCTCCAGAGGATGTGTTTATGGGAGATCATAACACAAAGAATTGAAGAACTGATCCAGTCTGGAAGTTTGGGGAAGATACAGAAAAAAAATGTGATAGCTAAGCTAAAATCTGGAATAAAGTATGTGTAATCATGTTTAAAACTGGGATAGAAGGAGGGATCATGGTTTCTTAGGTAAGGGGACCTATGTGTTCAAACATATTTTTAAAAGCCAGTAGTAGTTAAAATGCAAAGGGGAAAAGGGAAGCATCTGAGTGAGATGAACCTGGGGAAGTAGGCAACGGTTTGAACATTAGGGCAGATAAAGATTATGATTATTTTCTACTAAGAAAGAAATTTGTTAGAATATTTTAAACAGGTAGATGGTCAGTGACACCATCCAATAAGCAGTTTGAAAACTGTTTGTGACCATGGTGTGGAGAAAGGATCTCCGAAGAAGAAAGGGCACCAGATGATGGTATTTTGGACTATGCTGGTGGCTGGAGGAAACCAATAGATTGGATCAAGGATTTAACCAGAGGGCACAGAGGTGGGTGCATCTAGGAGGAGGATACCTCAGCAAGTTGGGTGGTAAATCTGTCCATCAAACCAAGGGATGCTGGAGAAGGATCCCACATGAGAGGAAGCCTTTGAGGGCACTTTGGGACATGACAAACTTGAGGTGCATTTGGCACACCTACCCAGGGATGTCAAGCAGGCAAGTGACTAGGAGTGGGTTACACAGAAAAGTATCCTGGAGTGAAGACATACACTTGAATTATCTTATTTGAAGTCTCATGTGTGGTTAAGATTGGTTGTTAGGTTGTTGTTAGGTGCTGTGGAATTGGGTCTGACCATTAGCAACTCTATGTATAACAGAACCAAACACTCCCCTACAATGTACCATGCCTGAAACTATGTCATTGCTTCTCTGCTATTCACAGGGTTTTCAATGGTTGATTGTTTGGAGATTATGCTGGGAAGGTCAGGTCCTCCTGCTTTTGCAGTGCTGGAGATCAAACCAAGGGCCTCAGAGAGTGCAGAGCAGCACTCTACCAACTGAGCTAACCCTGCCCTTAAGATCAGTTAGGTGAAGAAAACCAAAACACTTTCTCTGTGTCCTGTCTACCATAAGGCAAACTATTTTGCTCCATCACATGCTCCCCACCACAGTGTTCTGCCTTACCATACGTCCAGAAGCACCAGAGCCTACAGACCAGGCAATGAAGCCTCTGAAACCATGAGCTGAGCCCAAATAAATCCTTCCTTCTTTAAAAAAATGAGATGAAAGACTAGGACAGAAATGAGCTATTTAATCACACCCCTTACAGGAAAGTAATATACAGTTTTACAAAGCACCAGTCCTATTGATGAGGTTGTGGATAGTCCCCTTGGAATGTTTCACGTGATAGCTATAGACAGAAGTTTGACAACCGAATGATTAGGGAAGGAAGAAAGCATGTTCACTTCAAACAGCACACTTCAGTAGGTGCCTGGCCAGAGAAATGCAGAAAAATGTGTGGCCATGGAAGACCAGGAGAGAGAGCATGAAAAGTTCAAGTCATCAAATGTCTTGGCAAGAGCTCTCTCAGTGGAATTAGATGAGCAGAGGCTGCACTGAGACTGGAGTGAGGAGAGCCTTTCCTTGCTCTCTGGGGATACTTCTCTCACAGCACTCATCTCTCCTTCTCAGCCTACATTCTACTCATCTACAATTCTTTTGTTGTTAATCTCATCCCAAGCATGAGCTTAGTTTCACTAAGTAGAATGGAAAGATAATGCCATACTCTATATTAGACCAAGGGAGTAGATTAAACAACTGGCTAGAAATGTTTCAGAACATCCGTATTAGTCAGATGCGTGTTGCTGTACCAAATACCTGAGAGAAAGGGTTTAAAGGAGGAAAGATTCGTTTTGGCTCATGGATTCAAAGGTTTTATTCATTTCATTCTATCATGGCAGGGAGGGTGTGGGAGGACAGAGCTGCTCACCACATGGCATATAGGAAGCAGAGACAGAAAAGAACTTGAGACCGTATAACCTTCAAAGGCACTCCTCAAATGCAGTACTTTTTCTAGCTAGGTGCCACTTCCTAAAGTTCCCCCATATCTCCCAAGTAGCATCACCAGTGGGGGAGAACGTGGGGGACATTTCATATTCAAACTGTAACCCCATCTTTATGTCCTCTATGGACATTACTTTCAAATCAACTTATTTATTCCTCCAAAACTTTTAACTTACATCATCTTTCTCCCCAAGGAAAATGAAGACCAAGTTGTGGAGCCATATTTCAGTTGACTTCATAAATTTGTGACCTGTCCCCAACAGTAAGTATGTGGTTATTGTTGCAGCAATGGAGATTAATCTCTCAAAGGAAAAGGTGAAATCTCAAAGTATAACTTTCCAGCCGTGAAAACTACTTTCACTGAGAAGCTGGTGAATGTTCTTAAGAAATATGGCTCACTGGTAATACTACAAAAGAATAGCTAGCTGCATTTGGGGAAAAAAAGACATCCAACAATGGTGCACTTGAGTCACAGTAGGCACTGCCCCTGTAAGGTCCAAGTACTACTGAAATGCATGTGTAGAGTCTATATCATGGCCAAAGGTCATAGTGTGGGGTTCATATCAAAAGCAGAAAAGAGTAGTGATTTCTCTGCTACTGTGGACTTATTTCCATTTCTTTTATCTTTTATCCTTTCTGAACCAAGAAACCCTAACTCTTCAGTTGTTGTTCTTCTTCTTGATGTTGCTGTTGTGGTTGTCAGGCACCATCCAGTCCATTCCTAATCATAACATCCCCATGTGTAACAGAAGGAAACACTCCCTGACACTGTGCCATGCCCGGCACTATGTCAGTGCTTCTCTGCTATTCATAGAGTTTTCCATGGTTGATTGTTTTGGGAGTGTTTTATGAGTGGGCTGCCAGGGCCTTCTCCCATTTTTTGCAGTGCTGGGGATCGAACCCAGAGCCTCAGAACACACAGAACAAGCATGCTCCCAACTGAGCTAAACTATAGGAAATCCCTTTCCAGAGCTTCCAGATGAATCAGGATAGAATTGTTTTCTGATCCCCCAAACTAGAAACAGAGCAACTAAGGATTTCCTTGGTGTTTATCATGACAGAGACAACTTCATAAAAACCACCTTGTATAGATTTTTTTGAAAGGAAAGAGCAGTACGGCCATTTTAGAAACCTGCAGCTTGCTGACTGCCCTGGCACTTCTTGCCACACACACACCTGAGGTTTCAGCTCCTCCCCCTGGTGGAGTTCAACTCTCACATGCCTGGGGTATCTAAAAACCCCTCTTTCAGTGTAAAGGAAGAGCAGTGCTATAGCGTTGCCATTAAGGACCTTGTGGTTTCAGAACCCATTTGGTTGAATTTGGACCTGACTCAGCTTTGTTTACCCACAAAAAGTGTTTCCCTGGTGATAAACATATGCTGAAATCCTTCTGTTTCCAGCTAATTTGAATAGCTCAGTGGTGGGAGTGTGGGTTGTGGGGTCTGAGAAACCTCTCGAAGCATGTTAAACCATGTACCTCCAGTGTCATTTTGGGGCAAATTACCCCAATGCACTGAGCTTTTGTGCCCTGCATAAGACAGGAGTAAATGACACTCTACTTCCCATGGTGATTATGGTAAGAATATATGTGAGTAATAAGCACTTGGCATCAATTTGGAGCTCAAAATGAGCATTTGCAATGCCAGCCTGGAACAATAGTATTATATAGAATGACCTCATGTATTTCATCATATATGTGATATGATAATCCATTCAAGAAGTAGACTTTGCAGCTGACTTTATGAACATTGGAATCCTTGAGCCAAATGCTGGCAATAGAATTAGGTGATTTGGAAAAGTATAGGTATTAGACAGTAATAACTCTAAATTAGTTTCCACTTCACTAAAGTTTTTTGATATCCATTTGTAAGCCCAATTTTGAAAAAATGTTTTATTCATAAAGGTTTCTTTCTTGCATCACTAGAGATATGTCTTTAATCATTTAAAATTTCATGTGGAATGTCTCTTCTTACAATACATTGTGATATCACACTGTGAAACATGAACATAAAGCATCAGGTAATTTATAATTCAGTTCCAGGTTCCTGTGGCATTAGAGGACACCTGGAAATGGACTTTATAATCAGACTATCCAGAGTGATGGACAAAAAGCAGCTTGTCAACATTTGATTTTTCAATGAAGTATATTGTACTTCTAACACTTATAGAAGTGAACACAGTATTTAAAAAGATATCTATTTTTGCACATACATATGCTTTCCTGACCTTTACTGTGTCAATACACAATGCATTAATATATTCAGAATAGGCAAAGACCACATCTGCAAATATTATATTAAATATCTTTAGTTATTCATCTATTGATTAGATTACAACAATATGCAGCTATTCAAGGCTACCATTATAACCTACTGATAAAAGCTTGGACTACAACAGTAAATAGAAGATATAGTTTACCTGAAAGGGGATTTGCAGATTATTGGTAATTTACAGTTAATTTAAAAGAAATTGATTTATGTTCATGTTATAATTTTGTAGCTTCCAAAGTAATTTTTTACTCAAATTATGCCTAAATGCTTCCTTTAGTGAATGGAAATTTAAATAAGATTTGATTCTTTCTGTGATATGCAAGTTGTACTTAATAAAATATACCACAGTTTTGTAAGATTCATATACTTCCATCTTCACATGCTAATAGTAAATTGTAGTTGTTGTTAGGTGTGGTTGAGTTGTGTTCAACTCATAGCAACCCTTATAGGGTTTTCAATCACTGATTGCTTCAGGATTTCTTTAGGAGTGGATTGCCACATTCTTCTCTCCTTTCTGCAGTGCTGGGGATCAAACCCAGGTCCTCAGAGAGTTCAGTGCTGCACTCTTCCACTCATAAAACCACCCCCCCAAAATTACTGCATGTCATTCCACTTAGGGATAAAACTTTAATCCGTGGCACAGTTTGACCAATTATTTTTCTGGCCACAGTAACAACTATACCTACAATAAAAGAGATTTTACATATCATACATAGGAAGTCTGTCACTTTTACCACTTAAAAGTTACAAAGCTTATTTCCCAAAGCCTCAACTACACCAGTCATTTTTGAAGAGTGTCTTCTAGACCAGCAGCCTTGGTGTCATCTGGGAACTTGTTAAAAATAAAAATTTGGGAATGTAATGTAGACCTATTGAATCAGAACCTCTGCACGTGGCTAGTAATTCAATTTTAACAAATTCTGCAGGTGATTGTGAAGTACATTCAAGGTTGAGAACAATTGTTCCCATCCCAAATCATCCCACTTGATCTGGTTCCAAGCCTGTCATTCCCATTTTGTAGAACTCTGCTATCCCACATCAGTGTTAGTGGTTGGTGGCTATACATTACTTGAAATGTGACTGTCCAAAAGAGGTGTGCTGAAAAGGGAAAACACACACACACACACACACACACACACACACACACCAACTTCAAAGACTATGAACAAAAGTAAGACATTCCACTGACACTCTTCCCTTGTTGTTGTTGTTAGGTGCCACAGAGTCAGTGTCCAGCTGTTAGCAACCCTGGTGGCTATATATCACTTGAAATGTGATTGTCCAAAAGAGGTGTGCTAAAAAGGGAAAACACACACACACACACACACACACACACCAACTTCAAAGACTATGAACAAAAGTAAGATAGTCCACTGACACTTTTCCCTTGTTGTTGTTGTTAGGTGCCACAGAGTCAGTGTCCAACTGTTAGCAACCCTACACACAAGAGGCGAAACACTATTGTCAGTGCTTCTCTGCTATTCATAGGGTTTTCAATGGCTGATTGTTTTTTGAGAGTGGGTTGCCAGGTCCTTCTCTCAAGCCTACGGTATCTGGTCTTCCCAGACAGTCTCCCATCCAAGTACAAACTGGGCCCATTCCTGCTTAGCTTCTGAGATTTCATGGGATCAGATGCCGCAGTGCTACAGCTGCAGCCAATATTTTTCCTATGTTTTATATATTAAAATGATTATGTCATGGTATATTTAATTAAATAGGACATAATAATATTTATTTTACATTTTTACCTTTGGTGTTCGTGGTGTTGTCATTGTTGTTAGGTACTGTCAAGTCAGTATCCAACTCATAGCAACCCTATATCCAGCAGACAAAACACTATAGTCATGCTTCTTTGCTATTCATGGGGTTTTCAATGGCTTTTTATCTTTTATTTTTATTAAATATAGCCATTAGAAAATTTCAAACCACATTCAATGCTTTCATTTGAACGCCTACATTATTTTTTCTCTTAATTTATTTTTTTCTTTTCTTTTCAGGCAGTTTACTTTCTAAAAGATTTTTTCAGCTTTCTTGAGGTAAAATTGACACAGGAATTGTATATATTTAAGGTGCTCCACTTGATACATGTACACATTCTTATATGGTTGCTACAATCAAGCTTGTTAGCATATCCATCATCTCCCATAATTACCATTTTATTATTTATTCTTTGTTTTTATTTTTTGTGATGAGAATACCTACCATATGCACTCTTGGAAAATTTTAAGTATAGAATACTTTGAATACTTTGTTAACTATAGTCATGCCACTGTGTTTCAAATTTTCAGAACACCTCCATTCTGCATAGCTGCAACTTTGTACCTTTTGATTAATATCTCCCTGATTTCCCCTTACTACTCTGTTACTGGTAACCAGTCCCTGCTTTTATTTTAGATTCTGCCTATAAGTGAGAGATTATGCCTTATTTGTTTTTCTGTGTCTGACTTATTTCATTCAGCAAAATGGTATCCAGGTGCATCCATATTATTACAAATGATGTTATTATTCATGTGTGCATGTCTGTTGCAATTACCTCATCCATTCATCCATGAATAGACACTTATGTTTTCTCCATGTCTTGCCTATTTTGAATAATGCTGCAACAAACATGTGGGTGCAGATACCTCTTTAAGACCCAGATTTTATTTCCTTTGGGTACACATCCAGAAGTGAGGTGTATTTTGTAATATGTTGTTGTTGTTAGGTGCCTTCGAGTTGGTATCCAACTCATAGCAACCCTCACAGGGTTTTCAATGGCTGACTGTTTCCGGATTGCCTTGAGAGTGGATTGCCAGGCCCTTCTCCCACTTTTGCAGTGCTGGGAGTTGAACTGGGGACCTCAGAGACTGCAGTGCAGTGCTCTACCCACTGAGCTAAATCCCAGCCCTATTTTGTCATATAATAGCTCTATTTTTAAGTTTTTGAGGAGCCTCCTTGCTGGTTTCCATAAAACACAGATGGAAAGACATACATGCTTATGGATTAGAAAAATAAATATTGTTAAAATGTCCATACTGCCCAGTGATCTATAGAATCACTGCACTCCTTACTTAATTCTCAATGGTATTATTTATAGAAATAGGGGGGAAATCTAAAACTCAGAGGAAACTACAAAGATCCCAAATATCCAAGGTAACCTTGAAAAAAATGAATGAAGCTAAAGGAGTCACATTTCTTGATTTCAAATACTACAAGTTATAGTAATCAAAACCATAAACTGACATAAAAACAAACACATGGACCAAAGAAAAAAAGAGGAAGTCTAGAAATAAGTCCACATATTTGTAGACAGCTGATCTTTGGCAAGAGTGCCAATATCATGCAACAGAATAGTTTATTCAATTAATGTTGGAGAAACCAGATTTCTAATGCAGAAGACTGAAATTAGATGCTTATCTCACACCATACAGAAAAATCAGCTCAAAATGGGTGAAATACCTAAATTTAAGGTCAAATCATAGAAGAAGTCTTAGAGAAAGGCCTCCTGATATTTGTCTTGGCAACCAATTTTTAGTTATGAAACTAGAAGTACAGGCAACAAAACCAAAAATAGATGAAGCTGTGTCAAACTAACAAGCCCCTGCTCATCAAAGGAAATAATCAGCAAAGTGAAAAGCAACCAAAAGAATAGGATAAAATACTTACAAACCATTTACCTAAAATGGGATTAATATCTAAAATATATAAGAAACTAATGAAACTCAATAGTAAAAAATTAATAACCTGATTTAAAATTAGCAAAGGACTTGAACAGCTATTTCTCAGATGACTTTAAAATGGTCAATATGTATGTGCAGATGCACTCAAAATCACTAATACCTGGAGAAATAAAAATCAGAACTGCAGTGAAGTATAACCTCATACTAGTAGGAATGGCTGTCATCAAAAGGATACACCATAACCGTTGCTGAGAAAGTGAAGAATGGGGAATAGTTGCTCATCTCATGTCCTTTAGTCTGCAGCCATAGCACCCTGGCTTCCAACCCCATCTGATCTCAGAAGCTAAGCAAGGTTGGCCTGGTTAGTCCTTGGACGGGATCCCACCTGGAAATATCAGGTACTGCAGCTAGGGAGAAGGACCTGGCAATCCCCTCCCAAAACAATCTGCCATTGAAAACCCTATGAATACCAGAGAAGCACTGACATAATGCGGGGCAATGCACAGTGTTGGGAAGTGTTTCATTCTGTTGTACATAGAGTCGCTGTGAGTTGGACCCAACTCAATGGCACCTCACAACAAATCATGTCTCTTGGCTAGAGCTGTCCTAGAGCCTCACACTCCTCTTCAACAAGTCTCCCATGCCATTGTGAGGCACATTGGCAGAAAGCAACAGCATCAGAAGCTCTGAGAAAACACCACAGTGATTTTTTAAAACGAACAAGGAAATCCATTGAAAATAATTTATTCGGGACAAAAAGACCATTATAGGTCACTGAAAAAGAAGCACTTCCCCCTGCATCCTTCCTACTGACAAAAATAAATATTGTCACTCATTTGAGACTGATCATTTGTTGTATTTATGGCCTCATGCCAGAATGGGAATGTTAAATCCTGCTTTCATTTTAAAACTCAATAGTTTAAAATATATCCTACAATGGCTACTCAGCCTATATACATTGGACATAACTGTTCATCACTTCAGATCCTCCCACCCTTGCCCACCTCAGAGCCCTTCCCTCTTGCTTTGCCTTGGCACTTCTCAGCAATGATGGAGACATGCTGTCTGTGGCCTAGGTCTTCCAGAATTCTGCCTGTGGCAGCCCACAACCACAGGCCCCTCATACCACTTGTAGACTTGAATAAAAATCCATGTCCAAGAGCAGAGGATTGACTTTGCTCATAGCTGCCAGCATAGCTAGATGATGCAGGCTGGCAGGATAGAGGGAGAGTTCAGAAGTATAGGGAAGGAGGGAGGAGGTTACATCAGGATGGTTTGCGATCAGTGGGAATCAGAAAATGGCAAGTGCTGTGATTTTGAACATGATTTGTCTCCACTAAAACTCATGTGAGGCTTGGTCCCCAGTGCAGCAGCACTGGGAGATAGGAAGGTTTTAGGATCATGGGGGATCACCTCATGAAAGGACGAATGCCTTTCTTTCATGAATGCAGTCTCATTCTGAAGACTGGACTAATAATTACAAGAGCCTGTTGTTATAAAACAAGTCTGCCTCTCTTGTTCTTTCTCTTCCTCGTGTGCCTGCTCTTTCCACTTTGAAGCAGCATAAGGCCCTCTTCAGATGTAGCTGCCCTATTCTTGATCTCCAAAACCAATTGTGAACCTTCTGATTAAAGAGCCAAAATAATCTTCTTTCCTTTATAAATTACCCAGCCTCTGGTATTTTGTAACACCAACAGAAGGTGGACCAAGACAGTACATTGGCACAGATACATCCCTTCACACTTTCTCATCTGTAGCACAGCTGTCTGAAGAGGTCTGTATGCTTGACCAAGTGTGCCTGTCAAGTAAAGACATATGCCCTTCCCTCATTTGTCATAAAGAAGAGCTCAGTGAACTGGCCACTCCCCTCCTATCTACATCTGCTGCATTTGCCTGGTCCTGCAAAGGATTGATTCTAAAGACAAGATAGGAAGATTAGGTGGAAGAAAGAGAGAAGTCAATCAGTAAGAGGTGAATAGATCATGAAAAACTGGTTGGGTCATGGATCATCATTGTGTGGCCTTGTTACATGGAGATGACATATGGATAAGAACAGCAAAAAGAAATTTCTTCAGAAAGAAAAAAACACCAAAATCATCAATTTCAAATTAAACATTTTTTAAATTTCCATACAAAATAAGGGACTAACTTTTCCAAAGTTCATTTCCAAAATACGGTTAATTTTTTCCAGTTGAATAAAAATAGCTTTCGTAAGTACCAATTGACCCACTTTTTTTTTTTTACTATACATTTAGAGAGAAAATAAAGGCCCTCCAATGGAAAGCTTCTCTGACTTATTCTTAGGTCATCTGCTAGTTGTGAATGTGACAGAAAGGCGAGCTCATTAGCGCTGTGGAGATGCTCATGTGGGAAGACTTAGCAATCCATTTTCCTTTGCTATTTGACATTTTTCTCTCTAATGTGTAATCTACTGAGAGAAACTAATCCTCAAGTCATCTTGCTCAGTGGGAAGTGAAGAAATTGCTAATTAACTCATCATGAATCCACAAGTACTGCAAAATTTGGTTTGAGTATTTTATACATGGCACTAATGAATTGCCACCCCTCTCCTCGAGATGGTAATCTAAAGGTGGATCATCCTCTGATAGCTGCCATATGTTTGCAGAAGGCATAAGACTAGGAACACAGAGGAAAAGTCTCTTCCAATGTTTACAAGCAGCTGGGGAACTGTACTGTTAAATTCCCATGAGAGCAAAACTAAAGGAAGATTCTGGGAAAAGAATCCAAGAAGCTGGGTGGAAATGTGATATCCCAATATGAAGGTTTCCTTTTTTTCTAGGAGAAAAGTCATAAATTGTCAATCTCTTTGGCTGGATCTAACTCACAGACAGGTTTTCTTAAGCTTATTCAGTGCTTTTTTATAGAGCAAATTGGTTGCCAAAATTTAAAAATCGACAGGCTGCACATAAAAATACAATCTGTATTTTTGACTTCCTTTGAAAAAGAAGTCAATCTAACCACATTCCAGATGGCTTCTGTTGGATGGTGCATAGGAATGTTTTCCCCAATTCACCACTGTCCCCACCTGACCTCCTTTTCTGACTCATTTTCTACTGCAACCTGATGCCATTTATGTTTCTGTTCTCATGTAAGTATTTCTCTACATTTAAATTGCACCTGAGTTCACAGTCAGATTTCTTTTTGTAGTATTGGGGATTGAATTTAAGGCCTCATACATGCTAGACAAGTGTGTTACCACTAAAGCATACCCTTAGCCACTTTTAAAATTTTTTGAGACTGAATCTTGCTAAATTGTACAGGCTACCTCTGGCCTTGAACATGTGATCCTCCTGCCTCAGTATCCCAACTCACTGGGATTATAAGTGTGTGCCACAGTGCTGGCTAACAGTCTGGTCTTTATCACTGAGATGTTCTTGGACAGTTGCTAACCGACTTGACCACACAGTAGAATCACCTATGGAGCATTAAGCACTCTTATGTCCATGCCAAGTTGTTGTTAGGTGCTATAGAGTCATGTCCCACTCATGGCTGATTGTTTCAGGATTGTTTTGGGGAGTGAACTGCCACATCTCTCTTCCATTTTTGCAGTGCTGGGGATCAAACCCAAGTCCTTGGAGAGTATGGAGCAGCACCAAATGAGCTAAAGTCCATCCCATGTCTATGCCATATACCATAATAACTGAATTTAATTTTTGTTGAAGGAGGGTATGAGTGCTTTTCAAAGCTCAGGCATGAGTGCTTTTCAAAGTTATCCAGGTACTCCAATGAGCAGCTAAGTTTGAGAACCACAGAACCTGAGAACTTTGCAAACTCCTTCAATGGAATGCTCTTCCACTGAACTCAAATAACCAGAGAGCACCTCATCCAGGGTAGGAGGGTGGCAGATGGAATGACACACAAAGGGAAAGGTTAGGTCAGTAGTTTGCAGTGCTTCTTACATATTAGAAATAACCTAGGAAGCTTTGGCAAAAATCTATATCCTGGCCATATATGATCTAGCTTGGTGCCAATTCCTCAGTATTTTTATGAGAGCTGCCTAGTTTTTCTAAGAAAAAACAGGTTTGACTGTGACTGGCTTAGAGCACTTGCTACAGTTCAGAATGCTTAACTGGGTTGGAGATATTTAATCATCTAATCACTATGAGAAAACAGGCAACCTGAATATTGTTGAACAAGCTGTATTTCACTTTTTGACTATGTCTAGATCTGACCTTCAACTTTCTTTACCCTTTTAATTCCCATGAAAATTTGTCATATCTCTAAAATTAGAAGGGAAGTTTATAATTGGCAGGATTTCAGTATCATTTAATTTTCAGCCTATATTTTAAGTGTCTACCAGCTGCTTGTTTTCATCTTGCTTCTGCTCTGTCTCAAGAACCTAGCATAAAAACTGATACCTGGCAGATTCTCAAAAATATTTGTTGAATTTAGAGTATAACTAAAGAGGATTTTTTTCTTTTTTTATTTCTTGCCTTTACTTCTTAGTTTTCTGTCACTGCATTCTCACTTAAAAAAAATTTTTTTTCATTGGGCTAAACACCATGGCACACACCTGTAATGCCAATGACATCAGGAGGTTGAGGCAGGAGCATCATGAATTCAAGACTAGAGGCAACCCAAGCAACTTGGCAAGAACCTGTGTCAAAATCAAAAACAAAAAACAGGTGTGGAGGGACTCTTTGGTAGAGTGCTTGCCTCCAAACATGACTCTCTGGTTCAACCCTTAATACTGAAAAAGAAAAATTTTTTGAAATCAATGTGAAAATTGTTTTTTTTTTCTTTTGTTTCTGTTGGTTTCTTTGTTTTTGAGACAAGGCCTCACTGTGTAGCCTAGGCTGACCTGGAACTTTCCATATAGTCAAAGCTGGCCTCAAACCTGTGATCTTCCTGCCTCAGCCTCCCAAGTGCTACCAGGACCAGCTGCAAGTTCTTTTCTTAAATAATTTCCTGTACATCCTAAAATTTGGCCCTATCTCAAATATTTATTATCTAATTTAAACTCTTCTTAGGACATTTCCTTTAATTATACAACAATTTATTACTGATTTTTGCCTGTGCAGAATTTCTCCCTTTTTTCTTCGTTTCTGGACTTGTGGTTCTCGTTGGAGGAATCAGCTCTGGCGAGAAGGATATTTTCTCTTTCACCCCACCAAGGAGATGAGGAATAAATACGGTGACCAGAGAAACCAAAGTTCTAATCAGAAAAACAAGAGACAAGCAAACAAACTACAAGTATAGAACAGCAAAGATAAAAGCAGTGAAAAAAACAAATATGATAAATGGCCAAGGTGAGGACAAAAATCTCATGCAGGGAACAGACTGAGAAAAAAAAATGCTTAGAAAAAAAAATAAGAGGTATAAATGTTCAGGAAGGAGGATAAGAAGTGTTAAGTTGCTAGTTATAGACATGAAAACTTTCCTAAGCCATAAAGATAAAGATATTGTTTTCATCTCGCTTCTGCTCTGTCTCAAGAGTCTAGCATAGAAATGATGCCTGGCAGATTCTCAACAATATTTGTTGAATTTAGAGTATAGCTAAAGAATTGTCTTTGTTTTTAAATAAATTCCTGCCTTTGCCACTAAGTTTTCTGTTACTCCATTCTCAATTATAAAAATTTAAAAAAACCAGTCTGGGCCTCAAGGCATACACCTATAATCCCAGTGGCTCAGAAGGTTGAGGCAGGAGGACTGTGAATTTGAGGCCAGAGGCAGGCTGAGCAAATTGGCAAGAACCTGTGTCAAAATAAAAAACATAAAAATGGCTGTGAGGGGCCTTATTATTATTAATCACTACCCAAGACTGGGCTTCCCTATTTCAAAAAACTTTGCCTAATCCAACTACTTTTGCTCCTTCCTATGCTATATTACTTGGAAAGAATATTCTTATTCACGTATTTGGATTTTGTTAGCTTAACAACAGTGGCAATCGTTACAATTTCCTCTACAGTGCCTATCCAATAGAGTAGCCATTTGCTCCAGTTCTTCTGTGCATTGAACTCTGCAAATTGCACTTCTCAAACATGGCCCCAAGATATCTCTGATCCCATATGTTCTTTTCAACCCTTGCTACTCCGTCTTTGAGAACTAGAATCTGCTTCCCCTCTTCTTGAATCTGAGAAGACTTATGACTTGTTTGAAACCACTGGAAGGTAATGGAAGTGACACTAACTTCTGAAGCAAGGAAATGAGAAGTAATGCAGCTTCCACCTTCTTCCCTAAAACACTCACCTTCAGAGCCCTGATATACCATTGGAAGAAGTCCAAACATGATGAGGTCATTGTGCTGTAAGAAAGCACAAAGGACTGTAATTCACACAGAGAGAGCACCTGGGAAAGATCACCCACAGGAGAGATGCCCAGCCAGTCCTAACACTCCTCAGCTAGCCATGAAACTGCAATGAGAGATCCCAGCCAGGACTACCCAGCCATGTTTTCCTGGAGTTACTGATCAACAGAAACTGTGAGTTACAATTTAGAAAGATGATTGTTTGAAGTTACAAAATGATGAAGTGATTTTTTTGTTCAGCAATTATATAAGTTGAACACACTTTTATTCTACTGTCCATTCCTTAGATATGGAAGTTCCTCCCTAATCAGTGCTGTGTGCTCACTATTTAATGGTCAGGTGTCTGGGGAGAAAGGCCCTGGTTTCGGTACCTTCTCATTATCTTGGAATTATTTCAAGATACAAGGAGGTGTCACTGGAAGCAGAATTGGAATGAGTCACACGGTAGCTCACCATTATAGTTTTCCCATCCCATAGATATAATAGGTGTAAATAGCCTCACAAGTATATAAAGCAGTAAATTATAAAACAAAATTAAGAAGTGGTAGATTTTACATTTGTGTTACCTTTATTTTCAACATAACTTACTTACGTATTCTAAACTTATACAATTTAGTACTTGACAATAGCTGTTTCCAACAACCAGATTAAAAATCTGAGAATTTAACTGTGGGCACCGCTCCCCCTTCTTTAATCTCGGTATGTCTCTTTGCCACTCCATGATCATCTGAACTCAGTGCATTTAAAGTAACAGATTAGGTCTCCTTTGTGTACACTGTTTGCCACTCACTGCATACATTCCATCACTCTCCACAACTTCAGTGAACTTCAACAATCTGATTACCCATGATCATCAAAACCATTACTAGGAATTGTTACTATTATACCCTACAAACCCTTCACCTTGAACTCATGAAAAATTAAAATTGCCATCTTTCCCAGCAACCCTTCTTTTCTTATGTCTTCCTCATCTTGTTGAATGACATCTTGAAATGCCTGGCCCCTGAGAACACCTGCATTTCACAGTCTTTCTTCCATGTCCAGTCACTGAGAAATCGTATCATTCCACTCCCCCTAGGTTTCACAACTTTCTTTAATTCTCTCCACTTGACTGTGACCATCATAGACCAGGGACTGATTCTTTCTCCGTGGATTACATCAACAGTTTCCTAGGTGGTCTCCCTACCTCTGGTATCCTACTTAACCTTCTCCTTGATGTCAGGGTTACCTTTCAAACCATACCTGTTTATGCTAGACTGTGAGGAGCAATAGCATAGGTCACAAGCACCTCTTCTCTCTGATTCTACTGTCCAGTGGAGAGAAACAGAGGAAGTTCCATGGCACACATACAGGATTTATACAGGATGCTGCATGCATACAGCATCTTAATTCAGTTTACATATTTAATCTGACACATAGCCTGATTTTCTCTTTTGCCCAGTACCCTACTTACGGAATTTCATGACAGCTCAAGTAATTATATTGGTCATAGGTCATTTTAGAACTTTTCTCCTTTGTATTTATATTCTCTAGTTAATCTAACTCATTGAAGCTGAGAGATATTTGCTATTCTACGGAGATTTGTCTTAATTTTTCACCTTGGTTACACAGTAGAACAGAGCTATAAAAATACAATTATAGGGAGTTGATTTAATGTCTCAAGAAAAGATCCCCTAGGGAGTTGTGACACTTTGATCAACCTTAATTTACAACAACAGAATCCATCTGGGTCTGATTTCTGTAGACATTAAATTTTCTTAAAAGTCAGTCAATGTATCTATACTCCACCTCTGAGCTACATCATTTCATTTAAGTGACAGTAGCTGCGTATGCAAAAATAATACATTGGATTTTTTATTAACCCTAATTCATATATTTGGTATTTTAATCTTAATCCCAAAGTATTTAGGCTTGCTAAATGAATAAAATTCACTTGCTAAAATGAATAAAATTCATTGGATCATAAAAGAAGATAGAAAAGCTGAATGATATAAAATCCACTTTATATGAGACTTTCATTTTCCAATAAAGCTTCAGAAAACATGCCCATATTCTACAGGAAGTAATATATTAAAGCCACATTGGAGATTTCAATAACTTCTGATGTTCACAGTGGATTATTTAGATGTTTATAACTGAAGGGCAATGTTTTCCATTAAAATCTGCTGAATTATGTTTGCTAGTGATATTTTCCCTATACAACCCCATACACTAGGCCAAAATATAAATAAATGAAAAGTGAAATAAAAAGCTTGAGAAAGCCATCTATCTTAGGAAGGGTAACAGATTTTATTGAAAGATCTTCCTGTTCCTAATTCCCATACAAAGAGTTTTTCAGTTCTTTAAAAACTGGCTCAATACAGGCAGCAATACAGAAGAGGTTTTTTCCCCTTTCCAGCACCTGCCTATTGAGGGCTGTTTTGTACTTGTCAACCATGTCCAAGTGTTGTCAGGCTCCCATTTGTCAAAGGCACAAATGCCACTTGCAAAGCTTTACCACTTCACCTTAAAAAGAAAGGATGTCATTTCCACACAACTGTCATGGGACTTGTTGGAATGCTACTTTGTTTTGATTGTTTCACAAACAGACTAAGACGGATACTGAGCTCTGGCTACAAAATAAATTGTGCTGAATATTACTCAGATTCTCATGGTGCACTGCTTTACCAAGAGCATTTATGTAATTCATTCACTCACCCATCCTTGTCTTCATGAAACATTGACTTTAATAGTGGTTGAAATATATTGAGCATTTAATACCTGCTTGGCCTGTGCTCAGCATTTTGTACATTGTCTGATGCATATCCCTTGGTATTCACAAGAGGCATGGTTATTATTATTATACCCATTTTGCAGAAGTAGCTCCCATTTAAATAACTTTCATGTGGCCAAGTTTTCTTGGCCTCCTCTTTTCTTTCTCTCTACCCCCACCATCAGCTTCCAGACAGGAATATCAAGTCCTAAAATTAGTGGAAAAGGCAATTTATAACTTCCTCTATAAATATTGTTTCAGATATAGCAAATAAAAATATACCATACTCAGTTAGATTTGAATTACAGATATGATTTATTTTCATGTAAGTATGCCTCATACAATATTTGGGACATGTTTATACAGAAATTATTCAGTGTTAATCTCCAGTTCAATGTTAAATGGGCATCTTGTATTTAATCTGGCAATGCTATTTATAAAACCTAGTGTAGGCTTTTAAAATTAGATCCCAGTAATGTCTTCTGTAAGCAAGTCTTACACAAGATCTCATCTGTTGTACTTTAATCTTATCTTTGATCCCACCTAACCTATGTGATTCACATGTCGCCACTGGACATCAGCCACAATATCTCGTAAGTCCTCAGATGACCAGGTTCCTCCTGTCCACAGGAGGAACGACCTTTGCCTCTAGCTCTCTTGACAGTGCCAGGTGTGCAAATTTATGTGCAGTTTGGGTTCCTGACTCAGCTGGAACTTCCTGCAGATCTCTGAGGCCCTGTGTTTTCCCTGTCCTGACTATTGGGGGGCTCTGCTCTCAATAATCCTTTCCACGATTCCAGATTTCACCTATTTAATTGTCCTATTTAAAAATCATGATATAGAAGTGTAGGGTTCTTCCTGGGGTTTCTCTCTCTCTGCATTGTGGGTGGAAGAAAGAGGTGGGTGCCCAGATGCTGCACCCAGTGGTGAGGCTGTGGCCAGAGACTAGAGCATCACACACGGGATAAAAGGACAGGGGTTTATTCACAAAGGAGGGGACAGGAATGGAGGATTAGGGAGAGGGGAAAGTGGAGTTGGAGAAGGGAAGCACTCAGCTGCTGTCTCTGCCATTGGGGCAGAGGCTCCTGGGTGTCATTGTTCTTCCAGCTCCCAGGCTTCGCCATTTCAGGGGCCCTATGCTTGACTTTCGGAGGCTTGCCTGTTGGAGTCTTCCTTCTCGAAGCTATTGGTCTGTACAGGATACCCAGCATTGTAGAGATCAGGGTCAGATAGAGGTGGCAGGCAGGTTGAAGTATGATGAAGGCAAGTCAGTCAGAGGAAAGCTGAAGGCTAGGCAAGGCAGATGAGTAAATGAGCTTTGGGCCCTTAAGGAATGCAAGGACTCGGTGAGCTTCTCTTGGATGGTTTTCAGAATGGCTGTTGAACTCCGAGCTCTGGAGTTTATGTGGCCTGATGGCCAGACAATCAGAGGAACAGGATTGGATCAGAAATGACCAATCGGGCACCAGAGGGGCTTTAGATGCTACCATACCTTGGGTGCCATCTTGGTCCACTCGATGGAAGTGGGGGAAGAGTGAGATACCTGGATGTATGGCAAAGGTGACCAGTTGCTATCTTGCCCCATCCTCCAAGTGGGCTAGATGGGCTCCTGGGACCAGCCATGTTTGGGGTACTCTCTGTCCCCTTGGGAATTCCAACATAGGAGAACATGGATGAGCAAAAATACAAACCCAGACTTGGCCTATATGAGACACTATTTTCATCATTTCCTTTTAGGCTTAGGAAGAGTGTATCTTTTCCATGACACACATACAGCCTGGATACTGAAGAGAATTAATTGAAAAGATCAAGAGACCGAGGTATGGAGACATTAACAGATGTAATTTTATCAAAGTAGGAGCACAGAGCACCGTGGGGACTTGGAAGCATGGACTTGGGCACAGGTGCATACATGAGGATTTCAGGAGGTTGTTTATCACAATGATAGATGAAAACTCTCACTAATTGCAGCCTTCTAGGTGAACTGTCTCTGGGTATAAATGTCTTGAAAAACTCTGGGATAGATTCTTGTTTAGGGGGCATGAAAAATGGGGAATATAAGGTACCGAGAGAGCAACACCTAAGGCCATTTTTCTCTTTCGGGTCAATTTGCATTTAAAGGACTCTAAAATCAATCACCACTTTTTTTAATAGTTGAGCCCTAGCCATCTTATCTGTCTTGCCCTACTCTCAGGTCTGGTGGTTGGACTTTCTTCTAGTCTACCAATATGTTGATTTACTAAGATTCTTTGTGATTCTATAAGCATGTAAAATAAGCATGCAGTAAAACTCATTTAATACCACTTCTGGAAAAAATCTTCAGGTTACTCAAAGAGCAATACCTTGTTTATCAATCAGTATAATGTAGTTGCATGTACTTACAACTCCTAAATATGAATGCAATTCCCTACCTGTTGTTAGGTGCCATCAAGTCGTGTCTGACTCATAGCAAACCTCATAGGGTTTTCAATGGCTGATTGTTTCGGGATTGCCTCGGGAGTGGATTGCCACATCCTTCTCCCATTTTTGCAGTGCTGGAAATTGAACCCAGGACCTCAGAGACTGCAGAGTAGCACTCTACCAATTAAGCTGAATCCAGGTCCATTCCATACCCAGTATTCACTTACTCGTTCTGGTGAAAAGTAACACACAAAAAAGTCCCATTTAAAAATCATGATGTAGGGGAACATGGATTAGCAAAAATATAAACCCAGACTCCATTTCCAACTCTACCACCTGGAGTGTGATTTTTTTTTTCCAGTACTGGAAGTTGAACCCTGGGCCTTGTGTCCTGTGATCCTGCATGTACAAATTCATCTTTTTGAGATACAGATTCTCCACATAGGAAATGGTTAAATATCCATGGAAAAGAATTGTGGTGAAGATTAAATAAACTAATGATTTAGATTTGGCTGAGGCCTAGAAATATTGGTTCTCTAGCCTCTCCTCTCTTGGCAATAAATAATTATTACATTGAGGTCAATTAAAATGAATCTCTTGAATAAATAAAATAGTACCAGAAGCCCTTTCTCAAAGACTGCTTTTAATTGCATAGCAGAGTGAGTGGAGATTTGGAGCCAAGAATCTTGGCTTCAGGTCTTAAGCTGAACACCCACTATATCAGGTAGAATCATTTAATCACTCTGAACCATCACCTATATTCCTGTGCAAGTAGGAAGCCCTTTCCTCGCAAATATTTCATTAATGATCTCATAGTCAAGGTTGCTGACAAGAAAATTTAATCTCCTATAGTAAGATTTATGAAATGACTTTGAGTCGCATCTGTCACAGGTTGTTCAATCACAGCTATTTGTGATTATTCGAATCACAACCTGTTACTTTCAGCATAGCGTCAAATAAATTAAGTCTTTAGGAGAATTTTTAAAGGAGTTTATTCTGCCAGAGATGGAATCCAGGTAATCACCCACTTCCCTTCCTAATCTGCTCAGGTTTTTTGGCTTCATCTATCTGCCCAACTGGATGACACCTAGCAACGACGACATCTGGGCAGAAGGACCCTATATCCCTCCTGTTCCCAAGGAGGGATGTATGAACTTTTTGGTCCTCTTTATGCTTTAAGTACAATTAAATCCTTTAAAACCAAATTAACTCAGCAGAGAAGAAGGGAAAAAAAGACAGCATCAAGTGGAATGTTGGTATTTTTATAACTTCTAAGTGAACAATCCATTTTCAATGATTAATTCCATTACACTGCAATTTACATCTAGTGCTAGCTAATGAAATAAATTAGTTTCAACATCAATTCAGCCCTCTTCCCTTTCTCAATGCTCTCATTAGCTTCATCTGGAATGTTTTGCTACAACAATTTCTCTGCCATACCAGCTGCTCCATTAATGAACTCTTCTTATTGATTACTGAGAAGTCAGATATCAGAAAGAAGAATGGGAAAGGAGTGCATTACCATGAAGAGTCTGCATGGGGGCTGGAATGTCATCAACAAGATAGTTACTCCTATGTATTCATTTTCTACAAAAAAAGTGAAGTGTTTCTGACACTACTTATTTTAAAAGGACCTGGTGCATATGTAGGTTCCAAACAGTTTGGGGGATGTCATCAACAAGATATTTACTCCTATTTACTCATTTTCTACAAAAAAGTGAAGTGTTTCTGACATTACTTATTTTAAAAGGAACTGGTGCATATGTAAGTTCCAAACAGTTTGGGGAAATGTGGCATAGAAATTTTGATTTATTGCATGAAACAATGTTTCATATGGTACAATACTTTTCTGCATTTATGGCACTTTCTTACCTACTATCTTGAATGTAATTCATGGAAAATGCAATCATTCAAAATTATAGAAATTTTTGTCCATATTCTATTAATGCAGAAACTGTGAGAGGGCTTGTGCTTCTTAATGCCAGATTTGGGACCAGACTTTTTCTCTTCCCCTTCATTCCTGGAAGAGGAAAAAAAAAAAAAACAGAAACCAAGAATAGCAGGTTTGGGGAGCCTGACTGGTCTGACTGGTATGTAAGTTATTGGAAGAGATGTGTTCATGTAGAAAAGTGCTGTATCACTGAGACTTTTAAATACTAGAATGGGGAATGTGATCCCAAATGGTCTGCTGGATATTGTATGGTATCAGCAATCCCAATACATAAAGTTCACTGTGTCTGTATTAGTCAGCCACTGTCGCTGTAGCAGAAATAACAACTAAAACAAATTTATAGAGGAAAAGATTTATTGGTAGCTCACAGTTAGAGGATTAGTCCATAAAGGCGGCAAGACATAGTGGTGGTAGCAGTAGCAGAACCTGTGGCAGATGATCTCTTGGTATTATGGGGCCAGAAAGAGAGGTGACCAAAACCAGGGGTCCTGGTAAAAACCTCCAAAAGTCCACCCAAGTATCTCATTTCTGCCAAGCTAGATCCCACCCCCTAAAGTTTCCATAGGCTTCACAAACAGTGCCACCAGCTGTGTATCAAATGTGAAAGTACATGACTTCTGGGGGACATTTTATTTTCCAGTCATGATGATACCTGATCCAGAGAGACATTCCAATTAATATTATTGAATTAAAAAGCCACTGCCACTATTTAGGGAAATTTTCACATATGATAACTGCTCACCCTTAAAGGTATAGTTTATTAAGTACTTATAGACAGAAACATGTTGTAGACAGCAGAAAGAAAGGAGCAGCCCTTCACCCCAAGGCGGGAAGAAGGAGTTTATATGTTAATCTAGACAAACATGACTTCGGCCAACTGGAATGCACTTAGGCATTCTCAAAAATTATTAACATCCAAATGTCAACGGATGAACACTCTGAACATGGACAAAGCTCTCAGCTGATTATCTTTATGACATTTTTATCCTATGGGGTTTGGTAACCTGGTAGGAAAAGTGGTGGTTATGGCCAAGATAGCTATAGTCAGGTTGAGGTAAATTCCTGGAGCCTCTCTTAAAGATATCATTTAAAACCAGTGGCACCTGTGTGCAGGGCATCATATTTAGCCAATGTGTCTGCAATATTAGGCATCCAGACCTGTAGTAAATGTGTGAGGGTCTGTGATATAGCATGGATACCTTGTCCTGGTCTGGTAAGGAGTAGATTCAAAAGCTCCTTCAACAAAGCAGAGACAGAAGAATATAGAAATCCTGGTCCTTAAAGTCCGTGTTCAGAAAGGCAGGACAGGAGAAAGGAGGTGCCTCATCCAGCACTCCAGACACTCCAGGGAAAAACATGGGGCCAGTGTTTCCTTTTCTTATGTTATGCAGAGTCATTGTCTCAACAGCATGAGCAGCAGAGTCAATACCATCTTAGCAATCAGAAATACAAAATCTCTTTCATTATTGTACTGATATTGAAAAATTGTTTGATATTTTTAGTGAAGTTTGCTAAAAAATAACTGTCCAGTTTTGTTACCTATCTCTCTCTCTCTCTCTCTCTCTCCCCCTCTCTCACACACACACACACACACACACACACACACACACACACACACACACACACAAAGTGTAAATGAAAAACTAAAGGAAATATCTCAGTGAATGGCTTAGAGCAAGCGCTGAGAAAGCCTTCCCAGCCACGGCTATGTCCTACAGTGTAGCACTTGCTAGTATCTGTCTACCTTCCCCATCCCTGAGCAAGTCTTCCTTTGCCAGTGAGTTCATCATTGCTTGTGGGATACCTGGGTTTGGCTACTACTCTCTTCCCACAGAAGATTGCCTTCATCTCTGGTGGCTGGCATCAGCCACTATCCAGTCCCTCTGACTGATATGACAGTCTCCTACTGACCAAAGCACAGCTCCTTCCTCCCACTGAACATCTTTTCTTCATGAAAATAAGCCCATCCAGGGGCTTCTAGACTTCCTGGCTGTTCCCAGGTGATGGCCAGCTCCACAGCAGGTTGTAGGATGAAGCTGTATACTTCCTCTTTCTCTGATTTGCAGATATAAGATGGCCCAGCTAGGTGTGGTGACACACACCTATATTCCTAGGGACTCAGGAGGTTGAGGCAGGAGGATCACAAGTTTGAGGCCAGAGACAGCATGTGTAACTTAGGGAGAGCTTGTCTCAGATAATACTGTAACAGTGGGGCTAGGGGTGCAGCCCAGTGGTACAACATTTTCAGAGTATGCACAAACCCTGGGTTCAACTCCACAGTACAGGAAAGAAAGAAAGAAAGAAGAAAGAAAAAAAGAAAGAAAGAAAGAAAGAAAGAAAGAAAGAAAGAAAGAAAGAAAGAAAGAGAAAGAAAGAAAAGAAAAGAAGAGAAAAGAAAAGAAAAGGAAAGAGAAAAGAAAAGACAAAAAGATAAGCCAGGCTCATTTCAGCTCTAAAAGAGTTGTGATGACCATATGTTAAAGTGAGAAATATTTGATTTGAAATATGTTGTTCATGATTCTCTCTTTTGTGAGTATTCTCAAATGGAATACCTGTGCATTTAAATATTGATTATCTATATAGAATTAGCATATGAGACCTGTCCAAAGTCAGAGGGCACACTAAATCTATTTTATTTTAAAGTAAAGTTGATGTAAGAGAAAAGAAAATGAAGAAGAAGGTAGCAGATTTAGCGATCCAATTTTTTTAAGCTAAACCAATTTGGGTGAGTGAGTCTGGAAAAACTGCAGATTCAGTTCAGCAGTATTATAAGAGTGTAACCAAGGGGGTTACACCAATTTTCCTTGTGCCTCATACTTGCATTTTTGTTCTGCTGTCAGGAATACTGCAGCACATATGCACAAGAGCCTAAAAATCTCAGAACATTCCTTTCTTGCATCAATTTTAGAAGTAATTGATCATCCATCTTATTCCCAGATTCTCAGGAAAAGTGGGGTGTAGTGACTGGATTATAGAAGAGCACAAAGGATTTGTCTCCTGAGTCACCTTTGCTTCATTTCTCCTGAGCTGTTTGGCCTTGGGCACTTTGACAAGCTTCAGGTCCCTAAAACAGTGGCTCTGGCATTTATCTGCCACAGCACTGGAGGGTCAGGACCCTCACCTATGGCTCTTACAAAACACGAAGGAAGACAATAATGTTGTTTATCAGGGATAGGGAGAGAGATAAGCAGTCTTGAGCTCCTTTTTTCAATACTTAACAACAGCTTGAAAGAAACAATCATTTGTCAGTAAATAACACTATATAAGTTAGTTGGTTTCCTTTCCATTCAGCTGGAATTATAAATATGCTATTTAACATCTGTGGCCACCTAAGGGCTTGGATTTAGCTCAGTTGGTAGAGCACTGCTCTGCAGTCTTTGAAGTCCCAGCACCACAAACATTGGAGCAGGACATGGCAATCTACTCCTGAGGCAATCCCGAAACAATCAGCCATTAAAAACCCTGTAAGAGTTGCTAGGAGTCAGACATGACTCAAGGGCACCTAAAAGCAACAACAGCAAGGCTGCTGAGCCTACAGACATATCAATGTGGCATCAGGTTTCTGAAGCTAAGCAAGATCAGGATCAGGCCTGGATAGTAGTTGGGTGGGAGATCACCTGGGAACATGAGGTACTGTAGTCTTGGGAGATGGACCTGGGAACCCACTCCCCCGAAAAAATCCACCATTGAAAACCCTATGAATTGCAGAGAAGCATGACAATAGTCTTTTACCTGTTGTACATGGGGTCACTTTTAGTCAGACACCAACTCGATGGCACCTAACAACAACAACAATGAGGCTACACAGTAATTTAAATTTTGATCCCAATTATTTCTCTTTTTTGCTATTGATAGAAAAAAAAGTGGTTTATAGGAGAGTTGCCTCTACTCACTTCACAATAACAATGCTAATGAATGACTACTTTCTCTTTTCTATTTAAAAACTCTCAGACACACATTGTTTTGTTTAATTCCCACAACACTTTGGAGGGTTCATAGACTGGAATTGCAACACATGAGGAAATTGAGACCCAGGGAAACAAAGAGAACTTCCTGACATCAGAAAATTCTTTAACGACTGGCTTGTGCTGAATTAGGGTCCCCATTGGCCAAGAATAGTTCCAAGTCATACACATTGCCCTAGTATATTTGTAAATGACTGTCCTCTATTCTCAAAAGATAATTTGACTGATTCCATGGTCATCCTAGCTAAAAAGCATATCCTCTGAGTCCTGGGCCTGTTGCACTGCACCAAACTGGTTTCAGATGTATTTTCTGCTCCAGGAAATCCACACCTGCCTCAACCAGGACCACTTGTGTTGCTGAAGAGCTAAGAAGAGGTCAACTATCAACGTCATCAACGTCACCTCTACACTTGGAAATCTTGCTTCCTGGTCACCTTCTTCCAGGGTACTGACTTCTTTTTGAATTACTATCAAGACTATTAATTTATCTGACATCAGGCTGGAAAAATGCCCTGAAGTTTAGCTTATTTTTTTCTATCAGTATTTATTCCCAGAACTATAGTCTAGAAAAGTCTAAATCATTACTGTAATTATATAAAAAGATCAAAAAATTGACATTAATTTCTACTCACTGGGCAGTTTAATAGTTCAACTGAATTCCATTAAATTTGATTTCATTATTAATAAATATCAAATGTTTTTATCAAGCATTCAAAGAGTTTCACTTTGTCTTTTTTGTTTCCTTTAAAATTTGAATTTAAATTTAAACCGCCTGTTCTTATGAGTATAGCACATCATATTTATCAATCCACCCTGACGTTTTCAAGTTGCATATGAGATCAGTCTGGTTCTGACTAGCCTCAGGCTTGTGAATGTACATAGCAAATAGCTGACTATAGGAAATGGAGCCCAAAAAACCAGCCTTCAGTTCGGTTGGTAAATTTAAGCACAACTAAGTACAAAACCATTTGAATACAGCTAGCTCTTGATGCTGTTCATCCACTTTTGTTTGTTTGTTGTTTGTTTCTTTTTCATCTTATTTCTACATTGACTTGAGCCTCCGAACACATTTGTGATATAAACAAAGTATTAACAAAAGGCTATAGATGTAAGCCAGGAGCCACAGTGCACACCTGTAATCCAGGCAAATCGGGAGGCTGAGGCAGGATAGCGAGTTCAAGGCCAGAGGCAGCCTGTACAATTTAGTGAGGTCCAGTTTC
>VMDO01003763.1:124723-137283 GCA_007922755.1 Pedetes capensis
TTTTTTTTTTTTTTTACTTTTTGAGACATGGTTTTGCTAAATTACGCAGAGTGTCTCAAACTTGTGATCCTCCTGCCTCTGCCTCCAGAGTCACTGGGATTACAGGTGCGCGCCACCGTGTCTGGCTTTCTTTTTTCTTTTCCAATGACTATTCTTCCTGAAGTTACTATGTTTGTTCATTCAGTATTTCCAGTATTGTTTCCATCTTCCCAACTCCGCATCACCCCTAAAGTCTGATCAGCTGGCCATCAGGACTTCTTGCAGATGACCTTTACATATGGCCAGGAATGCCTGAGATCACCTGATCATCTACAAATAGGGACTCATGTAAGTGCACACAAATGCCAGTCTTAGGAAGCACATCAGCCAAAGGCCCACCTTAAGCCAACCTTCTTTTGGCACTGGGATGATCAAGGTAACAGACTGGGCATGGTGCCTGGCTCAAAAAACTCCCAGCCTCCTAGGGTAAGCATTAAAAACGTAAGCTTAAAGATGCTGGTGCCGTGCGGTACCCCTGTAATCCAGCGACTCAGATGGCAGAAGCATGAGGACAGGGAGTTTGAGGCCAGAGGCAGCCTCTGTAATTTAGGGAGACCTCATCTGAAAATAAAAAATAAAAATTGGTAGAGGGTATAATTTGCTGGTAACGCACTTGCCTAGCATGCATGAGGCCCTAGGCTTGTCCCCTGGTATTGAAAATATAAAAATAAAAAAAGAAGAAAGAAAGCTTAAGGGCAAGTTCACCCACCTGTTCTCAGGAAATGATAGAAGTAGGTGGCTATAAGCCAAAGCACCAGGGAGGTCTAAGTCTGGAAAAGATGGTTCCACTGAGCTAGGAATAGGAATAGGAGTTGGTTAGGAAAGGTTCATCAGGGTTGTGATGACTTTTAGAGAAATACTTTTTTAACAACAAGATGTGCTAGCTCTTTCTCTGATCAGTATTTGGAGTATCGGCATTGTCTTTCTTTCGACACTTTAATTTTTGTTGCTTGGGCTCATTTCAAAGCTCCCAACATGGCCCTGTGCCATAGATCCTGCTGAGCTCATTCCTGGCAGGATGATCCAGGTCCAATGTTTTGCTGGATTCTGCTTTTATCTAGGGAAATGAGGTGGAAGAGACTTAAGAGGCAGAGTGTGAGGAAAGAGTGAGCTGAGAAACCACCTTGTGTAGCCAGAGAGAAGGGTCAGGCAGAATGGGCTGGCAAAGTACATCAGAAAGGCAAAGACCTGGATCTTCCATGCAGGCTCTGCATGGCAAGACCCTGTGGCCTCAGGAAGCCCAGAGGGGGATTCCAAGCTCCTCAAATGGCTGTCATGGCTGTCTGCAAGGACAGAGCCTACAAAGTCACAGCAAAGGAGCTCAAGGGTGAGAAAGCCAATGAAGGTTCCAGTAGTGCTGGCAGGTTAGCTTAGGCATCAACAGGCAATATGGAGGAACAGGGGATTGAAATTGCTTACTGCCATTCAGCCATGACAAAGGAAACCATGTGCCTCCCTGAGGATATTTGAAGGACACATTGTAATGGACTCCACATCCTAGGCTGGCATTGATGGCTACCTGAATATAAACCAAGGCCAAGTATTCTAGGACTTCTACCTATGGACCCCTCCTTCAGAAATATTGGAAAGATCCATTAAGTATTACTACAAAACAAAGACATCTAGTTCTCCCTTCTTTTAATGCCAAAATTTCACTATGAAAACACATTTGATCTTAAACTGAGGCCTTAAACTGAGGCCCTTTCCTACTGCCTGCCATTAGGTCTTGAAGGTATATTGTCTTTATAACTTACATCTATATCTCTATCTTTAATAGACTTATTCTATATTCTATACTATAATATCTGTGTCTTGTATAAATTCTTTTATATGGGAAACACAGATGAACCAACATATCTGCTGCCTGTAAAGGAATGCCTGCTGCCCAGCCTCCAGACCCACGCTCCAATCCTGTGCTTCCTTCTTTGAAACTGTTCCCTGTGTCTCCCCATGAATAGCAGAAGTCCTGCATGTGATCAGAAAGGCCAGAGGGCGAGAGAAATGTGCAAAGGACCCAGGATTGGGGGATGCCTCCCTGTGTAGCTCCTCTGCTGCCTGATGTGAGCTAGTCATTCAGCCTTATGTCATGACGATGAACTGTAGCACTGAGATAGGGGTTACATTTGCCATCTGACACTCTGTAAGAAATAGATATTTGTATTATCAGCATTTGCTGGAAGACCACATTGTTGTTTTGTTTTGTTTTTTCAGTACTGGGGGTTGAACCCAGGGCCTCTCACTTGCATGCTTTGCAAGTGTTGTACCACTGAGCTGCACCTTTAGCATTTTTTTTTTTTACTTTTTTGAGACAGGGTCTCACTAAATTACACAGACTACCTCTGGTCTCAAACTTGTAACCCTCCTGCCTCTGCCTCCTGAATTGCTGGGATTACAGGCATGAACCACTGCACTGGGTTTAAGAGCCACTCAGACAGGGATGGATAAATAGTTTGTTACAGTAGGTAGCACAAAAAACACATAGCAGGTGCCATCTGAGTAGGCAGAGCCATCAGGTTGGGAAGATAAAGAGCACCATTGATCAGAGTGCTTCAACAGGAGCTGGGCAAAGCAGGACTCCAAGGACCCAGTTTCAGGCCAGGGCAGCACCAGGGACAAGTCAAGCGCAACAGCCTCAGCAGTACCAAGGCCTTCTTGACAAGGTGACAATGAATTGTGGCTGTCCAGTGACCAGGACTGTGCAAGCGCCACAACGTTCAAGACTAGGGATTTACCTTCTGCTTCAGGCGCCAGCTGGTCTGTGGAGATGAGGCAGCAATTAGAATAATTAGGACAAATCATCACAGTGAATTAATGAATCACCACCCAGCCACCCCCAGAGCACTGTGGTGAGGCTTAACAAAGAGCATAACTTCCAGGAACACTAAGGATAATAAACATTGCTGAGCTTCTGTGGTTCTGCTTGTATCCAGGGGACAGTTCATCAGGAGAAAAACAACTTTCCCTGCTGCAGATTGGCTGATCTGGTTAACTTGGACACTTGTTTAACAGATTGTTTATTAAGATGAGATCCTGGAGGGCAAACTATGTCAGCATGCCGCATTGCAAATGCAATCACTACAACCTCACCACACACACGCCTTCTCTTCCTCAGAAGAAGGAAAGAAAGAGTAAGGCACACAGTCTTCTTTTTCCTCCACCTGTTTCCTGACCTGCAGGAGAGATTCTGACATCTGGGAGGACATTAACACTGATGTGTGGATGTTTTACATTTACCAGGACTCGGTGGCTATACAGCACTGAGGACATGGAATTCATACCCAGGATGTAGACACTGAACAAAGCATGTTTCAGAGGCTTTTTTTTTTCTCTTTAGTACAGTATTCATATACAGTAGACTTGGATCTACGAGTTCATGTTTGGTGGTTTTAGTTACCCAAGGTCAACTGTGATCAGCACAGCACAAAAAGATCGAGAGAAAGAGAGACCATATTCAGATGACTTTTGTTGCAGGATAGTGTTACAATTCTTTTATCATAGTAGTTTCTGGTAATCTCCTATCATGTGTAATTTATAAATTAAGGTTTATCCTAGGTATGTATGTAGAGGAAAAAGCATTGTATATAAAAGGTTTGGTACCACCCAGTTTCAAGTATCCACTGAGAGGCTCAGAACACCTTTCCTGAACATAAGGAGGAACTACCATAAGTAGATATCATTTTCTCTGGATTACAGGTGTTAGAATTTTTATTGCTGTGACAAATAATGGGGAAAACAACTTAAAAGGAGGAAACATTTATCTGGCTTATGACTTTAGAGGTTCCAGTCCATGGTCAGCTTGATCTACTGCTGTGGACCTCCAGTGAGTCAAAGCATCACAAGAGTAAGAGTGTGTGGTGGAGCAAAAAATTGCTCACTGCAGCCAGAAAGCAGAGGAGACAGGAAACAAGAAAGGACCATGTATGCCCTTCAAAGGCATAACCCTAGTAACCCACCTCCTCCATCTCGCAAATCTCCACCTTCCAATAATTCCATCAAATTATGAATCCATCAATGGGTTAGTCCATTGATGAAATCAAAGACCTCATGATCTAATCACTTTCCAAAATCACCATCAACTGGTATCCAAGGCTTTAACACATGATCCTTCAAGGAGCATTCGCATTCAAACGACATTATGCAGAAGAAAACTGAGAGTTAGACTAGGTATGTACCTTACCCCAGGTTGCACAGAAAGGAAACAATGGGCCGGACTCAGATCAGAAGGGTTGACCTTTACTACTTAATACCATTTCAACTTGAGTTATTGAGTCTCTTTGTCTCTATGACTGGCTTCATTTTGTGAAGATTTGATCCTCTGCTCTAGGGCATTTGCCTGAAAAATAAAAATAATGCCTGAGGAGTTATGAATGGAAGTATGGGATAAAACATGCAGTTTTCTTTATTTGGATGATTGTAAGTGGTGTAAGACCACCACCATGGTAGAATGTCCCTCAAATTCTGTTCTTTCTGTCCTCTGAAATCTATAGAATCAAGATGCTGTGAGCTGTAAGCATTGACTCCAAAAAATTAATTGTGAAGGAACAAACAAGTAACCCTATGTTTTCCAAGTGTGTAGCTATTATCTGCAATATTCTGGACTTACATTTGCACGTATCAGAAATTGTGAAAGCCAGTAGGGAAGGGAGAACCTGCAGAAAGCATTGGGCTGATGTGATCGTTGCTCTGTACTTTCCAGTGCTAGCATTTGCAAGGTGGCGATAAACTCATCTATGAAGCACTGAAGAAGGCTGACACAGTTAACATTTCCTCAGGAGAATAAGCCTATGCTCTGTGATCTAGCCAACACAGGTGTATGAAAAACAAGTTTAAAAAATAACTTCAAGTTCTTAATGACTTTGGGGAAATACCCTAATTACCCAACATACAGTTTTCTTTCAAAAAATCCATTGATTTTGAGATTGAATGGTGGCCCCCATGTACTCTTCTTATCTTTCTGGCAACTAGAACTAGCATTATACAAGTTTTCTCATTTAAATCCCATAACAAAGTTATAATATACATAATTGTTGTTGTTAGGTGCCATAGAGTCAGTATCTGACTCCTAGCAACCCTCATAGGGTTTTCAATGACTGACTGTTTCGGGATTGCCTTGGGAGTGGATTGCCAGGCCCTTCTCCCATATTTGCAGTGCAGATATTTGAACTCAGGACCTCAGAGACTGCAGTGCAGCGCTCTACCAACTGAGCTAAATCCCAGCCCAAGATATATAATAGTTATTCCCATTATGAAGAAAGAAGGAAAAACTGAGCCTTGTAAAGATTGAGCAATGAGGTTAAAAGCTAATATAACTGGAATTTATACTTATCTTTTATGAATTTCCAGACAGCTGAAAATGATTGTGCATATTTTTATATATGTGTATACACATAAGTGTGTACACTTTGAAAAGAAAAGATTTCACTCTTTCAAATTGCCCCACATACTATGTCTGTATGTGCATGATGTCATCTCCCAAATAGTATGTGCTTTTTCTTTTTTCCTTTTTCACAGTACTAGAGGGTTGAATCCAGGGCCTCATATATGCTGGGCAAATGCTCTGCCACTGAGCTGTTCCTTCACCATTTTTTAATTTGTGTGTGTGTGTGTGTGTGTGTGTGTGTGTGTGTGTGTGTGTGTGTGTACTACCCCTCTGGCCTCAAACTCCCAATCCTCTTGCCTCCATCTCCAGAGTCATTGGGGTTACATGCTTGCACTATGGTGTCTGACTAGCTAACATCTTGAAATATGACTTTTTAAAATGGAATCTTAAAATTATAAGGGTGAGGGGATAGAGATCCTATTAGCCAAGTCCTTTATTTTATTAAAAAGAGTCAAAGCCCAGGGGTATGTTGAATTTCCCGGGACTCACAGAATTTGAAATTTGAAATTTGACAATTTGGCAATTTGAAAGAGTGAAATCTTTTCTTTTCAAAGTGTACACACTTATGTGTATACACATATATAAAAATATTGTTGTTGTTGTTGGGTTATAGCCACCCTGACAGGGTTTACAATGGTTGACTGCTTCAGGAGTGGGCTGCCAAGTCCTTCCATTTTTGCCATGCTGAGGATCGAACTCATGGGTTTCAGAGACCTCAGAGCTGTGCTCTACCAACTGAGCTAACCCAGCTCCAAAACTTCAGTAGCTTTATAGTATACCTTCACCAGGAGGGCTCTGCTCCAAGCAGACTTTATCCTGCCTTTATTCTACTGTCTCACAGGTGACAAAGTATTTACATGCACCCCCACATACACCACTACCAGTGGAAAATAAAGGGCTATTTTCACCGCAGATTGCACTTCATTCCACTGAAACCTCCACCTCTTCTTTTCCTGGACCGCCTAGGTATTCGCTCTGTTAACATCCTCACCTGGGATAAAGAAAAGAGGACGATTAGAAATAGAGAATGGAACAAAAACTAGGGGACCCCCACTGCTGCCTGTTTCTTCGGATGCCACCACCGATTTCTTCCACTTTCTTTACACAGTCCCCTGCGCTCTTGTTAGGAAAATCATTGCCTGCGTGGCTACAGTGGGCACTGACACATCCTGGGGCTGGCAGCTGAGGGCCTCTGTAGACACACGTGGAGCTGAGATGCTGAACAGCAGCCCCTGAGCACCTGTCCCTGAGGAGACTCCACTAACCTGCTTCTTTTGTTCTGTCTTAGAATTAAAAAAAAAAAAAAAAAGTCAAGAAGGAATTTAATGACAATTCAGACAAACACCAAGGCAGCCACAAAAATAACAGCCAGCTCCAAGAAGCTAGGACAAAGTGCAACTGATCAAGGAAGCACCCGGAGCGGGCATGGTGAGTTCACTGGAGAATTACCGGAATTATAAGTGCAGTCCGCGGGCCCTGTGTCTGGCCGCGCTCCCCTCCCCCACCACACACACACACACACACACACACACACACTGTGACTTTGTGTGGCTTTAGGCATGTGTTGACTGTGAGTTTATGCTCCCACGAGAGGCGAGGCACAAAGCTGGCATGTGACCTGCGGCCCTTGGGTAGGGATGAACACAGTGCCCAGCTGGGACAGGAAGGGGCTGTTGATGCCACTGCTCACCTGAGCGCAGCTGAGGTCTCGGCATTCTGCAGTAGGAAAGCGCTGATGGCCTCTGTTCCTGGCGTGGTCTGTCCTTCTTGATGCTGAAGGGTCTCTTCCTGCTGAGACTAGGGGCTGCTATGGTTTGGATCTTCAGTGTTTGCCTAAGCCAGCCAAATGTCAGAGCCTGGGTCCCCTACCTGTAGCCCATTAGTAGTTTGTGGATCCTTCCAGGCATGCATCCTGGTGGAGAGAAGGTAGGTCACCGAGGAAGCCCCTAGAAGGGATATTAGAAGCCGTCCCTTCCTTCCTGTCTCTGCCTCTCTTTGCTTCTCTGCTCACCTGAGGTAAACAGCACTCCCAGAGGGTCGATGCATTCCTACCATGATGAGCTGTGCAACCGCAGGCCCAAAGGCAGCAGGGCCAAGCAGCCACCAACTGACACCTCTGAAAGAATGAGACAAAAGAAACCTATTCTCCTTTAAAGATGGCTTATCTCAGGTCTTTGTTTCAATAATAGAAAGTTGATTAACACAGACACAAAGGACAGATGGATCTTGAACAGAAAGCAGCCAGGGCTCCCTGGGCCATGGGAAACACTGGCCATTTTGGTGCTCAGTTTCCACCTGTGTTACATGAATATTTGGCCTAAGACAGTATTCTTAGATAGGAAGCCCATCTCCTAAGAAAAATTGATAGGAAGCCCTATTTGTAGGATAAATACCAACTACATTAATTGAAGAAGCCAGATGATGGGCAAGTCTGGACCCAGGAATAAATAAATGCAAGTGCTCTGTAAAGTCCTTAGAATCATGCAGGAAATTTAAAAGCTGTTTGGAGAATCCAAGATATCCTCTCTTCCCTTATTTTACATTATACTCAACTGATTCAAATATAATTCTTGATTACCTAGCTGTGACTGAAACTGCCAATAAAAGAGTAAGGCACTCTGTGATCACCTTAGGTGGAATACCCAGTCATTATCCTTACTTCTCCTACTCTGTTATAGTTTTCTTCCCAGTATTTATCACTGTCTGATACTATATTATGAGTGCATCTCCTTATGGTTTATTGTTGATCCTTTCATTTGATGCACAGGCCATAGGGATCAGGATTATGTCCAGTATGTTTCTGGTGCTAGTGAGCAAAAACTTGCTGCCTGATGCACGTAGAAGTTAATACCTGTTCATCAGGTTTTATGTGCATCCAGTTTTTGCAAAAAGAAAAGGCTTTATTACATGCCTGACTGGCAAGGAGGCCAGGAACTAAAATGAGCTCAAATCTATCTCCCTGATCAGTTGGTAGTAGGACAAAGTGTATAGGGAGAGGAGAGAAGTTGCTCTTTTTTTATTGGATGGCAAGAAGGGAGGGTGTTCAGAGTTCTTTTGAGCAGCCACAAATGGGTATTGTGACTCTCCACAGGTCTCATGGTTCTTTTAGGGGGACAGTTATCATGTTATACATTGAGGATTTTGAGCTTATGACATCAAAAGGTTATTGAGCGGATGAACTGGCTGCTTCTGTGCATATCCATTCTTGAAAAACTCATTGCAAACTGTTGAGTAGATTCCTCCTTGAGCAGAGAATTTCCTGAAAGACAACTTGAGCACATCATTATTTAAGGAATTTACGCCTTGGATGTCTGAGCTTTAGCTGATTTCTCTAGTACTTAAAGGAATACCTGGCACATAGTAAATATTTGTTGAGTACAGATGCTTCTCAACTTACAATGGGGTTAATTCCACATAAACCTGTCATAAGTTGAAAATATTGGATAAGTTAAAAATTCAGTTAAAACACCTAATCTACTAGACATCACAGCATAGCCATCAGAGCACTCTACAGAATCAATTGTTTCGCCTCCAGATTACAAGACTAACTGGCCGATACAGCTTGGCTCACTGCTGTTCCCCAGCACTGGTAGAGAGTAATCTACAGCTTTTTTCTAGCCTAGGAAAAATTCAAAATTCAAACTAAGACTTCTAGGAATATATATTGATTTTGCATTCTTGTATCCAATCTCATCAGATCTCAGAGGCAAAGTAGGGTCAGACCTGGTTAGTCCTTGGATGGGAGATTGCCTGGGAATACTGGGTGCTATAGGCTTGGAGAAAGGCCCAGCAGCCCACACCCCAAACAGCCATTGAAAACTCTATGTGACTTCTGATTTAAGATAGGAGATTGAAGGCAGCCTCTTCATGACATGGTAATACAAAAGAATTAGCATAGGAAGGAATGGAGTCTTTTCCATAGAAAGAAGTTCTGAAGAAGGACAGAAACCACAAAGGAGATGGTTGGTTGGTCCCAGATAGCAGATTGGAGCTGAATAGTGAGAACGACTGATCAGGACACATCTCCAGACAAGGCTTCCAGTGGGGAAGGGGAAATGAAGCCTTCATCCAAAGATGGGAGCCAGATAGCCAGTCCCAAAGACAAGCCCACAGTGCTTGAAGCCACTGAACACTTCCAGGGACTTGCTGACACAGTGGCTCTCCCTGTTGAGGGGTTCGACATTGGAAAGTGACTGTCTTTCCCATGATCCCTATCTTAACTGGCACCATCTTGACAGGGAACCTATTGTGTGACACTGAACTACCCAGGGGCCTAAAAACAAAGACTTATCACCTGTGGAGATCCTTGGGACGAGGGTGACCTACCACAACCCCAGCCTGCTGCACACTTGCAATAAGCAGTTGTGGTTAGTGGAGAGATAGGATGCTGACATGCTGAGAGGTTCAGCCAGCAAGAGGCTTGGGAAAGTTGCTCAGAAGCAAGCCCCACCCATTGGGAAGAGAAGATGATTCCATCTCCTCAAGGAACTGAAGAGACTGTCAATTCTGAGCCATAGTCAGATAAAGACTTCATCCTTAATTGACCATCACCTCTACCTAACTGACACCAACATTAGAGGCCACAGGAAGAAACTCCTCCAGTATTTTTTCTTTTCTTTTTAACCTGTTTGGGGGGTTTTGTGTGTTTTTTTATCTTTTATTTTCCTTCCTGCTCTATGGGGGGTACTCTATGCTATGGAGTAGTATCCCTAGTCTTTTTCTTATTTTGATTGGCAGCAGGATCACATTGAATTACACAGGCTGGCTGAGGTTTGGGGCTCAAGATCTTCCTGCCTGGGTGATATGCACTCCTACAGATACACAAATTACAAACAAGAAACATGAGAAACATGAAAAAACAAGGCAACACATCTGTTCCAAGATACCAACATTGCTTAATCACTGAATACAAAGATACTGAAACAGTGGAAATGCCAAACGAAGAATTTAAGTTTACCTATAAAAATGATTAGCAACTTCAAAGAAGAAATAAGTAAATGAATTAAATAAAAAATTAATACAGGACTTACGTCAGAAAGTCAACAATGTAGAAGACAAAATCAGAAGACAAAATCAGCAAAATGGGTGAGAAATTCAGCAAAGAAATTGAGATTGTGAAGAAACCAAATAGAAATGTTGGGAATTAAGAACTCAATAAACCAAATAAGAAACACAGTAGAAAGTATCATCAGCAGATTAGATGAAAAAGAAGATAGAATGTGAGGGATGGAAGATAAGGTTGACAAATACTACATTCAGATATAAGCAAAGAAAAAAAAAAATAAAGGAACATGACCACAATTTTCGGGAATTTTGGGATATGCTAAGGAGATGATCCCTAAGAATCCATGGATTAGAAGAAGGAGCTGAGATTTAAAAAAAAAAAATTACTACAGGGATAGAGAATTTATTTATTGAAATTACTGCAGAAAATTTCCCAAATCTGGGGGAAAAAAAGGATATCCAACCACAAGAGGCACTTAGAACACCACACAGACATGAACTGAAAAGAACATCCACACAACATATAATATTTAAAATTCCAAGATTACAGAAAAAAGAAACAATATTAAAAGCTATAAGAGACACCAACTCATGTAAAAAGGCAAAGCCATTAGAATTACATCAGATCTCTCAGCACAAACTCTAAATTCTAGGAAAGGATGGAAACATATACTTCAAGCCCTGAAAATAAATAATTGCCAACCAACGTAATTATATACAACAAAACTGTTATTTAAAATGAATGGAGAAATAAAGACATTTTATGACAAGCACACACTAAAGAAACACATTAGCAACAAGCCAGCACTAAAGAAGATACTTAAAGGGATACTACACATAAAGGAAGAAGAAAAACAGTCCTCTCTATGACAGCACAGAAAAGAATAAACTCCATGGGAAGAGCAGACAAACTGAAGGGGACTATGACAGAATTAATCATGTCTAACATCCCAGCTGGGATTTGGCTCAGTGGGTAGAACGCTGCGCTGCAGTCTCTGAGGTCCCGAGTTCAATTCCCAGCACCGCAAAAATGGGAGACGGGCCTGGCAATCCACTCCCAAGGCAATCCCGAAAACGGTCAGCCACTGAAAACCCTTGAGGGTCACTATGAGTCGGATACCAACTCGACGACACCTAACAACAACAACAACAACAACACCCCAGCAAACCCAGAATATAGATAAAGGAGAAAAAAAAGAATAAATAGTTTATGATCCAACCAGGGAAAAACCCAACCTAAAAACCAGCAAACCTTGTTTCAATAATAACCCTAAATATAAATGGTCTTACCTCTCAAATTAAAAGACAGATGAGTTGACTGGATTAGAAAACAAGATCCAACAATTTGTTGTCTGCAAGAAACACATCTCACTGGCAAGGACACCCACATACTGAAAGTAAGAGAGTAGAAATTGATATACCAAACAAATGGAAGTGAAAAAAAAGGAGGAGTAGCCGTCCTTATATCAACAAAGTAGATTTAAGCTAAAACTGGTCCAAAGATACAAAGAAGGTCACTACATATTAATAAGGGGAACAATTGCCCAAGAAGGTATAGCACTTATAAATATATATGCACAAAATATCAATGCACCGAACTGCATTAAAAAAAATACTGGATTTAAAGGGACAGATAGATCCAGATACATTAATAGTGTGTGACTTCAATACTCTAGTCTCATCAATAGAATATCCAGACAAAAAAATCAATAAAGAAACTTCACAGTTAAGCACCACAATAGATCAAATGGACTTAATAGACATATACAGAGTATTCCACCCAAAAATGACAGAATATACATTCTTCTCCACTACCTATAGAATGTTATCTAAAATAGATTACATTTTAGGCCATAAATCAAGTCTTAACAAATACAGAAAAATCAAAATATTTTAATGCATCTTATCTACTATTATGTAATAAAACTAGAAATAAACAGCAAAAGAAATCACAGATACCACACAAATACATGGAAAACAAACAATACATTCTAATATGACCAATGGGTACTTGAAGAAGAAGAGAGAAAAAATTTTAATTTCTAGAATCAAGTGAAAATCAAAACAAAACCTATTAGAACCTTTGGGAAACAGCAAAGGCAGTGTTAAGAGGGAAATTTATAGCAAGGAGTGCCTA
>VMDO01003764.1:0-17130 GCA_007922755.1 Pedetes capensis
CTCTCCTATTCTATTCAACATAGTAATTGAAGTTCTGGCCAGGGCAATCAGACAAGAGAAAGAAATCAAAGGGATACAGATTGGCAAGGAAGAGGTCAAATTATCATTATTTGCAGATGATATGATTTTATACTTGAAAGACCCCAAAACCTCAATCAAAAAACTTCTGGATCTAATTAACTCCTTCAGCAAAGTTGCACGCTACAAAATTAACATACAAAAATCAATAGCCTTTCTTTATACCAATTCCAAACAAGAACAGAAGGAAATTTCAGGAAAGATACCATTCATGATAACCCACCAGAAGATTAAATACCTTGCAATCAATCTAACCAAAGATCCTTCAGAACTCTACAAGGAAAATTTCAAAACATTAAAGAAAGAAATAGCAGAGGACACTAAAAAATGGAAAGACCTCCCCTGCTCCTGGATAGGGAGAATTAATGTTGTAAAAATGGCTATCCTACCAAAAGCAATCTATAGATTTAGTGCAATACCCATTAAAATTCCACTGACTGACTTCACAGAAATAGGAAGAAATGATCCAAAAATTCATATGGAACCACAAAAGACCACGTATAGCCAAAACACTTCTAAGCTGCAAATCTAATGCAGGGGGAATCACAATCCCTGACTTCAAACTTTACTACAAGGCAGTGGTTGCAAAAACAGCTTGGTACTGGCACAAAAATAGACCCGAAGACATCTGGAACAGAATAGAAGACCCAGACATACCTCAATACACCTATAGCCACTTTATTTTTGACAAAGGAGCAAAGCAAGTAAACTGGAAGAAGGACAGCCTCTTCAACAAATGGTGCTGGGAAACATGGTCATCCACATGCAGAAAAATGAAAGTGGATCCGCATCTCTCAATATACACGAGAGTTAACTCAAAATGGATAAAAGACCTCAACATAAAACCAGAAACTTTAAAACTCATAGAAGGCAAGATAGGCAATACACTCCATCATATAGGCATTGGAAAAGATTTCCTTAATAGGATCCCAATTGCTCAAGAAATTGCAACTAGAATAGATTAATGGGACCACATCAAATTAAGAAGCTTCTGTACAGCAAAAGAAACAATGAACAGAGTCAAGGAAACCTCCACAGAATGGGAAAAAATCGTCGAATTTTATACAACTGACGAAGGTCTAATTACTAGAATTTATAAGGAACTCAAGAAAAAAAAAAACCCAAAAACCAAAACAACCCAATACACAAATGGGCAAAGGAACTGAGTAGACAGTTCTCAAATGAAGAGATCCATAAAGCCATGAAACACATGAAAAAGTGCTCAATATCCCTAGCCATTAGGGAAATGCAAATCAAAACAACGCTGAGATTTCACCTTATACCAGTAAGAATGGCCAAGATCAATAAAACAAACAACAACAAATGCTGGCGAGGTTGCGGGGAAAGGGGAACACTTCTACATTGTTGGTGGAGCTGTAAATTGGTACAACCACTATGGAAATCAATATGGAGGTACCTCAAAAAACTAAAAATAGATCTACCATATGATCCAGCTATAACACTATTGGGAATTTACCCAAAAGGAGATGAGTCGTCATACCACAGAGACACCTGCATCTCCATGTTCAATGCAGCACTTTTCACAATAGCAAAGATATGGAATCAACCAAAGTGCTCTTCAACAGAAGAATGGATAAAAAAACTATGGTATATATACACAATGGAATACTATTCAGCAATCAAGAAAAATGAAATAGGGTCATTCGCAGCAAAATGGATGGAATTAGAGAAAATCATTTTAAGTGAACGAACACAAGCTCAGAAAGAGAAACAACACATGTTCTCACTCATATGAGGGAGCTGACTCAAAATTACAAGAAGGAAAAATCCTACTCAAAGGTCAGATCACATTAAAAGGGAGGGAGGGAAGATAAGAAAGAGGTCAGTATAAATGGACTAGAAATCACATGTAATTGTTCTAACAAGATAAAAACAAAGACCACTACAGGAAAAGTTTCTATCTTAAACAGAAATGGAACCCAAGGACATATAGAAAAATACTATATAGTAAAAGATAGAGAAGACTTGGATGGGAAACTTAGATGGGAAGGGGGGGAAGGCGGGAAACATAGAGGAGGGTAAGGGGTAACCTATATGAATAATGCTTATCAAATTGCATATATGAAAATTGTCACAATGAAAAGCATGTCAAAATGAATCACATTATGATGTACATTAAAAATTTCTAATAAAAAAAACCCAACAGGTTGAAGGCAATAAAGAAAAACAAGATTCATTCAACAGTGGGGGGAAAACCTCCCAAGTGAAGAATTGCTAAGGAAATATTGTATATTTTGGTTTTGGTACTGGGGATCTAACCTAGGGCCTCAAACTTGCTAGGCAAAGCCTCTACTACTGAGCTACACTCTCAGCCCAGGACATTAGTGTAGATAAAACAGAATGAAAATAGTCCCCCTCTCTCCTCTATGACACTGATAAACTTGTACCTTGTTTAAAGATGGGGCAAGATGCAGACTGAGAAAAGAGAAAAAAGTAAGAATTGTGTATTTGCCAATATATAAATATAGTACTTAATGTTTCCACGGAACATGTCCATCTGCTTTCTCCCCCCCCCCCCCCCCAGGGCTGCTCACTAGACTTCAGGAGCTGATTCTTAGCTACAACAAAATCAAGACTGTCCCCAGGGAACTAAGTAATTGCGCCAGCTTGGAGAAACTAGAACTGGCTGTTAACAGAGATATATGTGATCTTCCCCAAGAGGTCAGAAAGATTTAACTGCCTATGATATTATTTTCCATCTAATACTAGTTTACTTCTCAATTGTTAAAAAACAAAATGAATGAGGAAATGCTGTGGGTTTTATTTCAGAAAAAAATTTTTAGTGAAAATCATTTTCTACTAATGTAAGTATAATGCAGGTTTTTCATTAAAGGTCTATTTAGCCATAAAAGATACTTTTTTTCTCCTTTATTGGTAAATGTTGATGCAATACAGAGTAATATGGCATTCACTTTTTCCATTTTGCAACTATTATATCACTTTTGTTTATATTTTCATCAACTTACAAAGTTTTTGGAACCTTTTGATTAATATAGTAAAACTTATATGCACATTTGGGAAAGATACTTCAATTATTGTCACAGTACTGATATCGTTTGTTGACTAGATTGTTATCTCATTGAAGTCCAGAATGAGAGTTTTATTTAAATTCCAAGAGTTAAAAGCAAGCCTATATTGTAGTGGTTATGTAGTAAATTCTATTTATTTACTGGCAGTGCTGGGGATTGAACCTAGGGCCTCACAAATGCTCGGCAAGTACTCTTCCAGTGAACTATACCCCAAGCCCTTAATAAGTGCTTTTTTGAATAACCACATGATTATTATAAAGAATAGACAATATAGTGATTGAAAAACTCTTACTAGTTTTTTTTGTGGTTGTTGAAGTACTAGGGTACTCAGCCCCTCCAGCATTCTAGGCAAGTGCTTCTCCACTGAGCTCCACTTGCAGCCCCCTTTATATTTTTTATTTTGAGAAAGGGTCTCACTAAGTTATGCAGGCTGTTTCAGGCCTCAAACTTGTGATTATCTTGCCTGAGCTTCCCCAGTCACTGGTATTAGAGGCATGTGCCACCACACCTAGCTTGATTTGGTGTATTGTCATTGGTTAAAACAAATTGATCATATAAAAATAAAGAGATCTGTATTATCTTTCAAACATATGTAAAACTCTCAGAGTCAGCAAAAGAAATTTCCGTGTTTTCCCTTAAAAAAAAGTTTTGCAAGATAAAAGTTAAGAAAATTAATAAAACTCAAAGTAAAAAAAACTAGTCCTTTTCCCATTTCTCTTGACTCCTCTCCCAAACCAGTGAACATGTCATCAATAATAGTGGCTCTTGTAAGTAAAACATAGTATATATATTTCATTATATAATAGTTATTTTTAGTGAAACATACCCTTCTCTATGACAAAAAATAATTATGTGGATAATTTCTTTACCTATACTAGACCAATAATTTTTTCTAATTCTTATGATATTATTGCTAAGATTGTCTCTGTCACTAACAAGCTATAAGAATTTTTCCATGTCTATTAACCAACCTTTTTAGTTTCTTCACTTTAAGAGACAAGTTACAATGGAAGAAATAATGAACTGAGATCTTGAGCCTGGGATTGTGTGGCCTCTAAATAGCAATGTAAAATAGCATATTAAAATAATGCTATTATATTATAATGGCTTTATTACCTCTTCACTCTTTTAAAATCAGAAGATTCTAGTACTACTGATAAGACAGCAATGGCGGATTCATCTGTCAGACATTAAGTTATATATACTGCATACATGCAAACATATACATGCAAATATAAAAGCAATCTTTTTATACTCTATTTTGAACCATCTGAAAATTTTAAAGTTTTAAAATTTTAAAAGTTTAAGAGATAGATTTTTAAAAGGTGTTTTATTCACAGCTTGAATTCTAAAGCTGGAGCGATAGCATCACCTAGTAGATAGAATCATCCTGCCTTTTGCACTATCTACAAAACATTTTATTTGTATACTTTTTTGTGGTGCACAAAAAAGTTACAGAAGGAATCTGATAATCCGTGAGGAAGAAATAAAATACAGAACCTTCCTCACCAAATGGGTAATTTTTTGGTAAAACTTAACTAAATTCCTACATCTTGAAATTTTTAGGAGGATGTAGAAAGAGGGAAGAAATTGTGTTGCTTTAGGTCCACAAAAATTTGAGTTCACCTCATAACCCTGCCATTTCTAGGTACATGATCAGCCTAAGCCATTCTACCCATAAAATGGAAACAAAGACCCTGCCTTTGTATGACTGGTGTTAGAATTATTCACTTAAGGCACAACTATGGACCATTTATGTACTTCTTGTTGTTGTTAGGTGCCATCGAGTTGATATCCGACTCATAGCGACCCTCAGAGGGTTTTCAATGGCTGACTGTTTCAGGCTTGCCTTGGGAGTGGATTGCCAGGCTCTTCTCCCATTTTTGTGGTGCTGGGAATTGAACTTGGGACTTCAGAGACTGCAGCGCAGCGCTCTACCAACTGAGCTAAATCCCAGCCCCATTTATGTACTTAGTTTTCTCAAATAAGGTGGGGAGCACAGGTTTTATTTATATACACATACACACACATATATATGTATATACACACACATATATATACACACATATACATGCATGCACACACAGACACACACACACACACACATGCACACACACACACAGGGCTGGGGTTTAGCTTAGTTGGTAGAGTGCTGCTTCTCATTCTCTCTGAAGACCCAGGTTCAATCCCCAGCACTGCAAAAATGGGAGAAGGACATGGCAATCCACTCCTGAAGCAATCCTGACACAACCTTTTAAACTCCACAAGGGTCACTATGAGTCGGACCCAACTTGGTAGCACCTAACAACAACACTACAACATATATATGCATATCTATCTATCTATCTATCTATCTATCTATCTATCTATCTATCTATACTTTTTATTTCAATACTTGGGTGTTAAACCCAGGACCTCACACATATTTTGCAAGCACTCTACCATTGGGCTACATCCTCAGCCCATTTTTAATTTTTTTGTTTTGAGACAGGGTCTCACTAAGTTACGCAGGCTGCCTCTGACCTCAAAATTGTGATCCTCCTGCCTCTGCCTCCCAAGTCACTGGGAATACAGGCATGCACCACTGTGCCCGGCTTAAAGAGATATTTTTAAATGAATAAACTAGAGCCATAGGCATCAACATGAACACACTAAAAAAGCAAGTAAGAGAAGTACGGTATCATAGTATTTAAATTCAAAAAACATATAGAAGTATTAAATTTTATGAAAACATAGTTATGTATAAAAACACACATATATGTATGGTAATAAAAACAAAAAACATCCATGACAATGATATCAAATTCAGGCCAGGCATTACCTCTGGAGAAGAAGGTAGAGCAAACAGTTGGTACTGTTATATCAGTATTTTTGTTCTTAAGCTGAGCACACTGGTATTTGTCATATTTGTAACAACTTTTTATTGCTTATTTCATTTAAAAAATAGAATTACCAAGAAGTGAATATGATGTTTGAGATAACACATATAAACTGTGAGGCACAGAATGTCAATAAAGGTGATTATTATTTTGATGATTAAGTTTTCCTATACAATTCTCAACTACTGGATGAAAGTAAAATATGATAATGCTCACTCAAAGGAAAAAACCAAGCATTTACATGCAAGTCCTGCTAACCCTGGAACTTAGCTATTTTAAAAGTTGAATTTGATTTGAATAGATGCAAGTTCTCTTCTCCTTGTTTTATTTTGTGCTGGGAATTGAACTCAGGAGATTGAACTCAGGACATCGAACATGATAAGCACACAGTCTACCACTGAGTTACATCCCCAACCCTTAACAGATGCAATCTGTGTAAAAATTCTTCATTTCACTGGAAGTATTCAGCTTTATTTTTACATCTAATTTGTTGTAGACTAGTGTGCTTAAATGAAGCCCAAGTACAATGTGAACATTCCTTGATGTGAAATAACTCCTTTACCAGTGTGAGTTTATTAGTAGTTTACATTGTGGACATTTATTTTCAAAAACCTTGCTCTCCTCTTCAGCTCAGCAAACTGTTAAATCTTACTCACCTTGATTTGAGTATGAACAGCTTTACTACAATTCCTCCTGCTGTGTTGAACATGCCTGCCCTTGAGTGGCTGGACATGGGAAGCAACAGACTTGAACAACTTCCTGACACTATAGAAAGGTAAAACATAAGTTTTTATTACTGACAAACTCCTTAAAAACACCTATGAAAAATAAGAAATAACAAACTAAGCAAATCAAACATCTCAAGCATAATCACAATACATCCACTAAGTTTGAAATACGCTGTTTCAATAGAATAGTCTCACTTATTATAAATATGTAAAAGGATTCTGGGAGTGGAAAAAGTGGCTGACTTCAAGACATGAACAAAAATATGCCACAACAATAACATTGCTTAATGCATGTGAGGTACTTCTGGATACTTCACACAAACATGAGGAAATTCACACACAAGATTTTAACTAGCTTGCCCAAGTTTGGTTACTAAGGAAATATCTAGTTAGGATTTGAACCTAGGCATCTTGGTCCAAGTCCATACTGTTAACCATTATACATACTGCCTTGCCCTGAATGGGCAAATTAATAATTTCTGATTGTTCTCTTAAGATTCATATAAAATTTATAGCAGTTAAGAAACCTACGAGAAATGTGAAGAATTCTAAAATTCTGATTTCATTTCTACCATCATATGAGAGCTATACTATAGATATTAACTCCCCGATGTAGTTTCCCTAATAATCACATAACTTGAAGTCAGTTAAATCAGTATGTTGGTTACGGGAGATACTGTAAACAATGACATTTCTTTGACTTTTTAAGGTAATATGAACTATTATTTGTGATTGATTGCAAAAGCTTCTTTTAATTCTTCAGAATGCAGAGTCTACATACATTATGGCTACAGCGGAATGAAATAACATGCTTGCCAGAGACAATCAGCAATATGAAAAATCTGAGTACTCTTGTTCTCAGTAACAATAAACTGCAAGATATTCCAGTATGCATGGAAGAAATGACAAATCTGAGGTAAAAAGTTGTAGACAGAAAACTGACATGCTCATTTTTGGCTGTGGAACAAAGAAATATAGAGAGATTGTGATTAATAAACAGGTTCTTATTTATGTGAGTGCATCTATTTAAAAAACCTTTTTCGATGTTGAAATGCTATGATTTGATGAATAGGATTCATATAACACTGTCCTAACTTAAGAAAAAATCCTTGAAACTAAAACACTATTGGAGTTTATCAGCTTTAAGAAATGTCTTATGCTGGGTGACATTTTCATGAAAATTATCTTTATACTGCTAACAAACCTCATTAGCAATACAAAACCCAAAAGCACAAAAGTAGTGACCATTTTCCTTCAAATGGACAAATGGACACAGGCAATTATGTTACCTATAAAATGTGGATATAATTTTTTGCTAATTATTGTTGCAACTCCATTATTTTCTTAATAAAATTTCCTGATAGAATAAGATAATAAACATTTAACCCAAAACTTTCACAAAAAATTCATTCATTCACTTAATCAGTGGCACCTAACAACAATTAACTTTGTAAGAGATAGTTAAGGCATGTTGTTGTTGTTGTTGTTAGGTGCTGTCGAGTCGAGATCTATGAAATAGGTAAAAACTAAATTCATAGAATTGTATATTTACGATGCATTAAAATTGCTCTTAAATGTTAAACTATACATTAAATATATGCTATGAACTAACAGTTGCTTTTATAAGTTTTGAAAGTAAATTGTCTAAAAGTAATTTTTTTCTTCTGGGAAAGAAATTAAAGATTCTTGTGATTTATCACCTACTAAGATGTTCAGTTATTGAAACCTGTTAAAAACAATAACTTAGTATACTGTCATCTGAGCTTTTTCTAGGGAAATAAATGTACACTTCTATGGTAACTATAAAAATAACTGTTTTTTGGTGAACTGCTAGGTTTGTGAACTTCAGAGACAACCCACTGAAATTGGAAGTAACACTTCCACCCAGTGAAAACATAGAAGAAGAGGAGGAACGGGAATTATTTGGCCTTCAGTTTATGCACACATACATACAGGAGTTACGAAGAGCAGGTACAAGATTTGTATACAACACAGATTAAATATTCTTTTTTTTTTTTACAGGAATGTATGTATAATTAAGTCTTATCTTTCTATTAATTCTTTTATGGGTTTCCCATTCTATCTTGACTTTTCTACCAGATTCTGGTCTCTTGGCTATTATTATGGGAGAAAAAAATAAAATTCAACTCGATCCATAATGCTGATGTGTGGTAGGAGGAAGAGGTTGTAAAGATATTCAAAAATTTTCAAGTGGAGTCAGGAAATAAATTCTTTGGTTAAGCACTTGAAGCTCAACCAAGTGAAGGAAGACATGATTCATATTCCTATATTCTATCATCTATTCCTATATTCTATCATCTATCACTTATTGGTACCATGAAGTTGGGGTTTAGCTCAGTTGGTAGAGTGCTGCTCTGTGCTGTGGTGTGATCCCCAGCACTGCAAAAATGGGAGAAGGACAGGACAATCTACTCCTGAGGTAATCCTGAGATAATCAACCATTGAAAACCCAAGTGGGTTGCTGTGAGTTGGACACAACTCAACGGCACCTAATAATATATAGGATGAGGAATTGAACCTAGGGCTTTGGGCATGCTGGCAAGCATTCTACTACTGAGCTGTAGCTACATCCCTAGCCCTAGAAGTGATTCTTAAAGCTTCACTTTCACTACCTCCTTCTACCAAGTTCTGTATATGTCACTTTGAGTATGAACAGAACTTCCCTACCATTCCTTCTTTTTCTATAGTCCACAAATATCACCGTCCCCCCCCCCAAAAAAAAAGTTTTACTTAGGAATAAAAAATATTAAAAGAATACAGATTTTAACCAAAAGTTAGAATATGAGGTTTTGATATATAGATTATAATCACTTCTTGTTGTTGTTAGGTGCCATTCAGTTGGATCCGACTCATAGTGACCCTGATAGGGTTTTCAAGGGCTGCTTGTTTTGGGATTGCTTTGTGAGTGGATTGCCATGTCCTTTTCCCATTTTTGCAGTGCTGGGGATTGGATCTAAGTCCTCAGAGAGTACAGAGCAGCACTTTACCAACTGAGCTAAACTTCAGCCCTATAATCAATCTCTTATAATTTAGAATTAATTTTTTTTTTAAATTAAGAAAGCCTTAAAATTAAATCAAGATTAGGGCAATAGGGCAGAGTACAATTCTGTTAATAAAAGCAATGAAATGATAGTATAGTAATACAAATCATAGCTTTATAATTCACTAAAATGTGAAGTTATTGACTTGAAAGGCAGATCTTAGTCCAACTCAATGCAACAAATAGTTACTGAAAAATGAGTATAATTAGCTGGGGATGTGGCTCAGTGCTAGAGTGCTTGCCTTGCATGCACAAGGCCCTGGGTTTGGTCCTTAGCACTGAGAAAAAAAAAAAGCAAACAAAAATGAGTGTAGTCAGAGAAGACAATAACAGTTTTCCACTAGAGGAAATCCTTTCTGTTAATACCCAATGGAAGATGTTAGGAGTATTTGTTTAGGAAGGATTAGGTCTACTACAGCAAGGTCACGGAAGCAATAGCATGGCGAACAAGTTGGCAAACGTTCAGTAAAAAAAGCTGTATTTTAGGGCCTCATTTTGTAAAACAGAGAAGAAAAACATATCAAAGACAAGTAGGAGATAGAATTGATAATTGAATGAAGATGAGAGAAGGGAGGTGTTCTAGATGAATCTTATTTTGATTAGAGCAACTAGCTGGATGGTGGAGCAGAGATGGGGAAAGAGGTACAGATGGTGGTTTGGTGGGCAGAATGAGGTGGCAGAAGCCGAGTTGTTCCAGTTTCAATAGTAAATTTGATGCACTTGTGGGATATATAAGACATAATTGTATAGATGAAGCTGAAGTTCAAGGGGGTTCACTGAGCCTGAAGTTAGCAAGTCAAGAAGTAGCTATATGCAGACTTCACATAGTCACTTCCTAGTAACATATGAAAAAAAACAAGGTTGGGAAAACAATGACCTAAGGGGCCCAGGGGGAAGGACAAGCTTTATTGTTCTTAGATGCTGTGAAGTTGGGTCTGACTCATAGTGACTCTATGCACAACAGAGCAAAACACTTCCCAACACTGTACCATGCTCCGTACTATGACAGTGCTTCTCTGCTGTTCATAAAGTTTTCAATACCTGATTGCTTCAGGATTGCTTTGGAAGTGGACTGCCACATCCTTCTCCCATTTTTGTCATGCTGGGGATAGTACCCAGGGCCTTAGCACAGAGCAGCATTTTACCAACTGAGTTAAACCCCAGCACCAAGGACAAGCTTATTCTCTCAGAAAGTTGTTGTTGTTGTTAGGTGCCGTGGAATCAGTATCCGACTCATAGTGCCCCTCACAGGGTTTTCAATGGCTCACTGTTTTGGGATTGCCTTGGGAGTGGATTGCCAGGCCCTTCTCCCATTTTTGTGGTGCTGGGAATTGAACTTGGGTCCTCAGAGACTGCAGCGCAGCACTCGACCAACTGAGCTAAATCCCAGCCCTCTCAGAAAGTAGTTGATACTATTATCAGAAACATATTATTAAGTTAAATGAGCCACAACACTATATCAGTGTAACAGTTCTTGTGTATGTCTGTCTGTCTTTAGGAAATGTAACTGAGATTATGCCTGTTGTAGAATATATTTTTATTTCTGGGCATAAACTGTTCAATGATACAAAACATTTTATGACACAAATGAACATTTATGACATAATAAAATAAGGATACTTATTGAATGATATATTATTTTCATTTATGTTCTCTTGATTTGGAAGTATGAGTAACAAAAAAAAGTAACTTGCTTTAATAATATTTGACACACAACATGTAACAAGAGAAAAAAGGTAACAACTTACACAGAGATAAAAACCTGCCTATTATGTTATTTAAAATAGATTTATGAATTGCTATTTTTATTACTTGGTATTTACTGAGTTATACTCTGTGCTTGGAACTGTTCTAAGCATTTTACTTGTGTTATTTCATTTGATGCACACAACCTTCTGAGGTAGGTATTATTATTTATTGTTATTATCATCCACATTTTAAGAGAAGAAAATGAGGCACAAAGAGATTAAGTAGCTTGCCCAAGTTGAGAGGTGGTAGGGTTGGAATTTAAACCTAGGCAATTTGACTAGAAATATGAGATTAAACTAAGGTAGAAAGGTCAGAAATTAAAAATGGGCTAGGCTTCTTATTCACAATTCATATAATCATAGAATTGTAAGATAAAAACAGTTATCTCAGTATCATTCTAACATCTAAAATTAGTGTTCCTGGATATTTGTTTTGGTATATGTACCAACAAGACAATTTTTGTAAATAAATGTAGAAACAAATCAAAGCTAAGATGTGGAAGAGAATAACAGTCCTACCGTATGTTTGGTTTAATATTTGCTTGTGCATAGAAACCACTTATCAGTTAAATAAGGCCTAAATGTGAGGTTTTGGTTTATCTAATTTTTATTTTTTTTCAAATTATTTTCCTAAACAGGAGAGAACATATATTTTGTGCTTATATTTGTAAAAAATGGCCTGATAAAAGATATGACACACCTTAACTTCAGAAGTTATTTGCAAATTTCAGTTTTAATTTGTAATTTATGCCTGTAAATATTGTTTTGGAAACTCTAACTAGATAATTATCCAACAAAAACCTGAAGTGAATATTTTTTTAAAACATTTCTTCAGTTTTGGTGTTTGTCATGGACAAATTCTGATAATATATAAATATAGGATGTGGCTCTGGAAGTCTGAAGGTGATTTCATTTACAAATTGTGAATACTCCTGAATATGTTTGCATTTGAGAAAACATACAATTGATAATCCTTGCTGGATCTGCATAGGAAAAAAATCTTCACATAAGCCAAATACCCCAGATTAGTCCTTGTTACAAACTGACAACTAATCACTACATCTTGAGCCTGAGAAATAAAAAATATTAAATAAAACCATAAGAAAATAAATTTCCCAAACTGATACAGTTTAACTGCTAATTATGTGTTGATGTATTATGTGTGTTTCAGATAATCAAGTCTGACTACTTTACCAAGCTCTATATACTGATGGCAATTAGAAGTCAAAATGCCCTGCTGACAAGGATTTCTTTGGGAATTTGTTGAATTCTCTGTTTGGTCTTCTGAAGTAAAATACAAAGCTATTGCCAAAGTTTAATGAGGCCACAATGTTTTTTAAAATTTATATTATCTGCTATTTATGTTTTTGTTAATATAAAAATATAAGGTTTTTGTGGAAGACAGATGATATTCAAATTTCTTTTCCATTAACCGTTGTTTCTGGTGATGAATGAATTGGTAAAGCAGTTAACAACACATTTTCCAAAGACACCAAAGGGTCTGTATAGTACTGTAAAGCAGGATTGAATCCCTTCTGCTGTAAATACTGTATTCGGCCTTGGTCAATCAGCATTTTACAAAGATGCCCTATGTTCTTCTTTTCTTCAACAGTGAGAATCCTAAATTGAATAAACACACAAAAAATTATTAAGATTTTTTAAGTTTATAAAAAAATTATTTTAGTCACCTCTATTTATTGAGAAGCTGCTGAATAACTCACATTATACTACATGCTAAGCTTCATGCTTCCGAGACATTTACGATCACAATAAAAATGTGTGTATTTTAACTCACTCTAATATAGATTGTAAAATATATTTTCTTGAATAAATTGTTGATAATAGTCCCATAAAGAGTAGTGTCTCCTTATTCAGTTTCACTTTCTGTGGTTTCATTTACCTGATGTCAATCACAGTCTGAAAATATTAAATGGAAAATTTCCAAAATAAGTAATTCATGTTTTAAATTAGCGATATTCTGAGTAGCATGATGAAATATTTTGCCATCCCACTCCTTCACCTGGAACATAAGCACCTCTTTGTCCTCTATATCCATTCTGTATATGGTACCCACCATCTTGGTTATCAGAATGACTGTGTAAATATTGTAGTGGTTGTATATAGGGTTTGGTACTATCCACTGGGGGTCTCAGAGTATACTCCCCCAGGATGGGAGGAGGACTATTCCATAGCAACAATAAAATACTTCTGCTTTAGTGTTGTGTATTATAAAAGCAGTCACTTACCTAGGTAAACTATCAGCGCTGTCATCTGTAATTCTGTTTTCTCCATCATCATGCTCTTCACTATCATCATTTTCATTATCTTTTCTCTTTGCAGTAAAATTTGAGGCTTCCAAAGATGTTTTTCGCATCCCACAAGTTGCCCAACTACTCATTCTCTGGAAATAGTGGAATTCCACTGCTCCAAGGCCTAGAGCCCTGAAATATTCTTTTCCCACATAATGTCTCCAATCACACCTGTGGTGACAACAGAGCGCAATAACAATGCCAGCCACAGGGGTCCACTTCTCTGGGACATTTTTTTCATTTCTTTCCTTGGCCAAAGTGTTAATTTCTTTTTCTGTTTTATCATTCTTTATGCGTTTGGCTAAAGGTTCTTCATTCCTTTCCTCATAATTGGCAGCATAGGTTTCAACCAAACATCGTAATGCAAGATCTGCAAACACAATTATGTGGGCCCCCAAACCAAATCATCTTTAAAAAAAATATTTTTTACATTTTTTAATACTATGGTTTTCAAAACCCAACAACAAAACAATAAAAACCTACTTAGCTTTATACTAATAATAACTCTATCATATATTATCAACTTTGTTCAAATTTTCTCTTCACTATCATAATTTTTCTAGTGACTTACTCTGCATAAAGCCTACTTCCCAATAAAATTCTCTGAAGCTTAAGATCTACAATTTGAAACACTTTTGTCCAACTACTTGAATTCTCTCATTTTTCCTACCTTAGCTGAGGAAATGACTTATATAGAAAACATTTATTTACCTATATTCACATTCCAGCACAATTCAAAATGAGAAGAAACACAGTGGCTGTAACAATTGGCTAAACATAAAAAGATTGTGTGCATGGCATAGTATTTTTGTAGTTAGGTTCACTATGAGTTGGGTCTGACTCAGTAGTATCTAACAACAACATTCCAGGGAAGTTTTAAGCCTAAGAAACACAAAAAAAGAAATGAAGAAGAAAGGCAATTTTGCTTAGCATATTGATGTTAGTTTTAGGTTCAAGAGGCTAGTCTTGAAATAAAAGATGCTTAGAGTGATGAATTGAAAAGTTGAGAAAAGGGAGTCAGAATACAGAAAATAGGTCCCATTGAGTACTTTTACTGGATTTATGCATTCATTCATCAAATACGTACTGAATACTTTTCATGTATAAAGCATTGATGATTCAATGATACAAACAAACTTAGAGGGGTATATACTCTATACTAAAATGAAAAAAATTTAGTATATGTAAAAATGACAAAGATGGATTTTTGATGACTATAGCTATTTTCCATTGTACTACAATACTGTTTACAATATTGGAAACAGCACAAATGTATGCTGTAAAACCTACACTTTTTCTCTGATTAGACCGTCATAGTGTATCCAACTAAAAACAAATACATATTTTAAAATTTTATTATTCTGCCGGGTGTGGTGGCGCACGCCTGTAATCCCAGCAACTTGGGAGGCAGAGGCAGGAGGATTGCAGGTTCGAGACCAGAGGCAGTCTGCGTAACTTAGCGAGACCCTGTCTCAAAAAGTTAAAAAAAAAATGGGTTGGGGGTACAGCTCAGTGGTCCAGCACTTGCAGAGCATGCAGGTGCAAGGCCCTGGGTTCAACCCCCAGTACCACAAAAAAAAAAAAAAAAAAAAAAAAAAAAAATATTATTCTAAGATGTAAAAAGGGGACATTAAATGATCTGATATTTCACTAGTAAATTTCATTCAGTATATGACTTTTAAAGTCAGCAAACACTACTGGAACGATTATTTGGAGAAAATGATAGCTAATCTACCCTCCCGCTCTCCCTTCCTCCCTTCTTTCCTTCCTTTTTCCTTCATCCTTTCATACCTTCCTTCCTTCCTGGAGCAGGGTAGGGGAGTCTCCTTACATTAACCAGGCTGACTGTCAACCCCTCTGCTCAAGTCTCCTGAGTAGCTGGGATCACAGGTGTGCCACTGTGCCTGGCTCCATAAACTTACTTTCTCACAAAGTACACTCAGTCACTGTTTTATTCATGTCTGACTTAAGTAAATCATTTTCAGAAATGAGAATAATCAAAAAACTTGTTTAAAGGATTAAGTTATTTTAGAATTAAAGAGAGCTTTAGTAATGTATCCTACCCTGTTTTTACAGTGACCTTAAGGGATAAAGCTATATACTAGTACCTACAAAGGGACACAGAAACACAGTAAAGTGATAGCTAAGATTATTCAATTGTTCAAATATTCATTGAATTACTGTTTTATATACAAAGCATTATATGCCCTATTCTAAAAAAATTTACAGCACTGTGGGAGAATTAAACAAATGAACATAATTAAAATATAATAAGGTAAAGATATTTAGAGGGTCTCCTAATAACACTAAGGAGGCATATTTGAGGAGGCCCCCTGAAAGTGGTGATAACTGAGCTGAAGGGTGAGTAGAAACTGAACAGTCTTTTTCACTGGGAAACAGCAGAATTCAACAAATAGCAGGAACAGTATGATATATGTAAAAGTACAAAGGGTTTGATGTTGCTGAATAGTAAAGCTATTCACTTTTGGGACTTTGGCAGCTAGGCTGCCAAGACAGAGAGTGGCCAAGAGCTACTAAAGAGTTTAAAGAAGGAGAAAGACACATTAGATATATAACTTATGGGTGTGAATATTAATATTTAAAGGACAAGTAGAGGAAGAAGACCATGGGAGAAACAAAAAGAATGGCATTAATGAAAGAGAAGAACTAGAAAAGTGTCACAAAAAAAGAAGGAAGTACAATTTCAACCCCCACACATCTGTCAGTTTGCTGCACTGTGGTGGCTTGTGTGTTGTGATGAGGCTGAGAGCTATGCCACTGGCACCTAAGATATGAGCTAGGTTACCCATGGTGGACACGTTTTCAGCTGAGCTTCCAGACTAAGATAGACTAGGGAGTAGGACCCGGTGAACCACTCCCAAAACAAGTAGCCACTGAAAACCTTATGAATAGCCAAGAAATACTGTTAGATATTGTGCCAGAAAATGAGCCCCCCAGGTTGGAAGGCACTCAAAAGACTACCGGGGAAGAGTTGCCTCCTCAAAGTAGAGTCTACCATGATATGGAAATGGAGTAAAGCCCCAGGGACCTCCATTTGCTGATGTGGCACAACTCAAAATGAGGAGAAACAACTGTAAACATCCATTAATAATTAGAATGTGGAATGTACATAGTATGAATCTAGGAAAATCAGAAATCGTTAAAAGAGAAACGGAGCGCATAAACATTGACATTCTTAGGCATCAGTGAGCTAAAATGGACCGGCATAGGCCATTTTGAGTCAGACAATCATATGGTCTACTATGCTGGGAATGAG
>VMDO01003764.1:17230-137097 GCA_007922755.1 Pedetes capensis
CCTGAAATACAATGTTGTCAGTGATAGAATAATATCCATATGCCTACAAGGAAGGCCAGTTAATATGACTATTATTCAAATTTATGCACCCACCACTAAGGCCACAAATGAAGAAAGGGAAGACTTCTACCAGCTTCTGCAATCTGAAATAGATCAAACATGCAATCAAGACATACTGATAATCACTGGTGACTGGAACACAAGGGTTGGAAACAAAGAAGAAGGCCCAGTAGTTGGAAAATATGGTCTTGGTGACAGAAATGAAGCTGGAGATCACATGATAGAATTTTGTCAGACCAATGACCTTTTCATTGCAAATACATTTTTTCAACATCATAAACGGAGACTGTACACATGGACTTCACCAGATGGAACATACAGGAATCAAACTGACTACATATATGGACGATGGAAAGCTCTGTACAAAATGTCAAAACAAGACCAGGTGCTGACTCTGCATCAGACCATCAACTTCTCATATGCAAGTTCAAACTGAAGCTGAAGAAAATTAGAACAAGTATACGAGAGCCATGATATGACCTTGAGTATATCCCACCTGAGTTCAGAGACCACGTCAAAAATAGGTTTAATGCATTAGACACAAATGATAGGAGACCAGAAGAGTTGTGGCATGACATAAAAGATATCATTCAAGAAAGAAGCAAAAAGTTCTTAAAAAGACAAGAAAAAAAGAAAAGACCAAATTACATGTCAAAAGAGACAGTAGAACTTGCCCTTGAATGTCGAGCAGCTAAAGTAAAAGGAAGACATGGTGAAGTTATGGAACTAAACAGAAGATTTCAGAAGGCAGCTTGAGAAGACAAAAACAAATATTATAATGACGTGCAAGGAGCTGGAGGCAGAAAACCAAAAGGGAAGAACACGCTCTGTGTTTCTCAAGCTTAAGGAAATGAAGAAAAAATTCAAGCCTCAAGTGGTAACAGTGAAAGCTTCTACAGGGAAAATATTAAATGATGCAGGAAACATCAAAAGAAGATGGAAGGAATACACAGAGTCATTATACAAGAAAGAATTGGTAGATGACCAACCATTCCAAGAGACTGCATATGAAGAGGAACCAATGGTGTTGAAGGACGAAGTGGAAACTGCCTTGAAAGAACTGGTGAAACACAAAGCTCCAGGAATTGATGGGATACCAATAGAGATGTTTCAACAAACAGATGCAGCACTGGAAGTGTTAACATGTTTGTGCCAACAGGTTTGGAAAATAGCTACTTGGCCAACTGACTGGAAGAGATCCATATTTGTGCCTATTCCCAAAAAAGGGGATCCAACTGAATGCAAACTATAGGACAATATCGTTAATATTGCATACCAGCAAAATTCTACTAAAGATCATGCAGAAGTGACTGCAGCAGTATATAGACAGGGAGTTATGGGAAAATCAAGCGGGATTCAGAAGAGGGCGGAGAACCAGGGACATCATTGCTGATGTCAGGTGGATTTTAGCTGAAAGCAGAGAATATCAAAAAGATGTCTATCTATGTTTTATTGACTATGCAAAGGCATTTGATTGTGTGGATCATAATAAATTATGGATAACACTTCAGAAAATGGGAATACCAGAACACCTAATTGTGCTCATGAGAAATCTGTACATGAACCAGGAGGCAGTTGTTTGAATAAAACAAGGAAACACTGCGTGGTTTAAAGTTGAGAAAGGTGTGCGTCAGGGCTGTATACTTTCACCCTATCTCTTCAATTTATACGCTGAGCAAATAATCCAAGAAGCTGGACTTTATGAGGAAGAACGCGGCATCAAGATGGGAAGAAGACTCATTAACAACCTGTGTTATGCTGATGACACAACTCTGCCTGCTGAAAGTGAAGAGGATTTAAAACATTCACTGATGAAGATCAAAGATCATAGCCTTCAATATGGGTTATGACTAAACATCAACAAAACAAAAATCCTTACGACTGGGTCAGATCGCAACTTCACAACAAATGGAGAAAAGATTGAGGTTGTCCAAGATTTTGCTTGCTTGGCTCTATAATCAACACCCATGGAAGCAGCAGTCAAGAAATCAAAAGATGCATTGCTCTAGGAAAAGCTGTGCCAAAGGATCTCTTTAGAGTATTGAAAAGCAAAGATGTCACATTGAAGACGAAGGTGCGTCTGACTTATGCCATGCTATTTTCAATCGCACCATATGGTTGTGAAAGCTGGACATTGAACAAGGGAGACAGGGGAAGAATTGATGCTTTTGAATTGTGGTGCTGGAGACCTCTATTGAATATACCACGGACTGCCAAAAGAACCAACAAATCTGTCCTAGAAGAAGTGCAACCAGAGTGCTCCTTGGAAGCAAGAACTGCCAGACTGCATCTTACATATTTGGGACATGTAGTCAGGAGAGATCAATCCCTGGAGAAGTACATCATGTTTGGGAGAGTGGCAGGTCAATGCAAAAGAGGAAAACCCTCCAGAAGATGGATTGACACAGTGTCTGCAACAATGGGCTTAAACATAAATAAGATCATTTGACTGGCAAAGAATCGGCAAGTGTTTCGATCTGCTGTACATAGGGTTGCTATGAGTCGGACTTGACTCGATGGTACCTAACAACAACAACAACAACAATTTCAAGACGAGTAAGAAACTGCAGTAAACACAAGAGGGGAATTCACAAAAAGTGATCCAAGGGGGACAAAGGTGTTGGAACATAAGAAATGGCCACTATTGGCTATACTTTTGGAAACATGGATTAGATGGGAAGAGTCTTAGGTATGTGTTTCCTCCTCATCCCAGAACAGAATCAGTTTACTTTATAAGGCTTTTATGAAAGTTAAATAAAATCAAATATGTAAAAATAGTCCAAAAATTATTAAGTACAAGATAAATACATAGTACTCAAAGTCATTTTCAGTCAATTTGAATGTTTTATGGAGGCTCCAAGTTCCCCATTTGTGTGGATGATGAAATGAGCAGGAGCCAGGAAGATGAAACAATAGCTAACACTTACTGAGTACCAATACACCTAACATGTAACCTGGTAAATAATAAATAATAAATTATTATCCCAGTTTAATAGATGAGGTAACCAAAGCTCAAAACTCTTATGCAATTTGCCAAAATCACACAGCTAAGCTGAATGGCAGACTATCCAATTCCCAAGTACATGCTATTTCCCATTTATCATGTACATCTAATACACAGAAGTGCTAACACGTATTATTTTTTCTGGCCTAAACTTTCTTTTTTATTTTAGCTCAAAATTCTGGAACACAATAGTCTTATAGTAGAAGAGGTTGCAGAGTACTTCCCAAGTAGGCTGGGCTGGGGTGTGGCTCTGTGGCACAGCACTTGCCCAAGCAGTTTACTAAGTACTTCCCAATAGGTCCTCTAAAATACCAGCACCTTCTAGGGTGGAATCCCTAAGTGATTTGTTTCCTTTTTTGGTTGAAATATAACCCAAAGAAGCTTAAGGTCTCATATAACACATTATTTGTACAGAAAACGCTTAATTCATCCTGCCATGGCCAACATGAGCAGGTAAGTAGGAAAGCCTTGTATGTGATATAACACTGGCCAGTGCTACAATGAAGATTATGAGTTGTAAACGTAAGAAATCTAAACTACTCAAAAGTGGCCATTGAAAGGTTGGGGCGATTTAATCTAAAACTTAATGTGTTAATTTAGACAGTATTGGTGTGTTTACATACCTGTTGCTACACCACACAGATGTTTCCCAATTCCTACAACAGGTAGTTTTCCTTCTCTTAGCACAGGAATCTTGCCTGAGATAATAGTAAGTAAGAACTAAGTTAGCTCTCTTGTGAGATAAAGTATTAATGTGGCTTTCCAAGAGAGAAAATTAATTAGAATCATTGAATTTTACGGCTGAAAGGTACTCAACAAAAATTTCTTACTTTACAGAATCCAACATACAAGGATTTATTTTGGGCTTATTACATCAGAAAAGTAATATATTCAGTTAAATAATTTTAAATACAGTGATCCATATAAATGCTGGGTTGCTCTTTAAGGATGGACTAAAATTAGTGAATGGAAAATGTTGCTGGGATGTTTGCATTATTTTCTTTTTAAATAACATGAGAAAATATACGGAAAGTATTGAAAGGGCAGTATAAAGAATGACTAAGGGCTGTATGTGTTACGGAATATAAATTCCACAGAAATGATTTATTTATTTCTTTGGTACAGTTTGAAATTCTAAGAAGTGTCTTTTATGCATAGTTACATAGAGAACGATCTCTTTTTTCTTTTTTTGCAGGACTTGGGGACTGAACCCAGGGCCTTGTACATATTTTCCAAGTGCTCTACCACTAAGCACTGAGCTGCACCCCTACCCTCTTTTGTATTTTTTAAATTTGAGTCAGAGTCTTGCTAAGTTTTAAATTTGAGTCAGGGTCTTGCCAATGCTGACTCTGGCATTGAGCTTGTGATCCTCCTGCCTCTACCTTCTGAGCATTACAGGCATGCACTACCACTATCTCATTTTCTTTAATGGTTTTGGTAAAGCCATATTAACTACAGGCAGAAAGCTGGTTTGTGGTATGAACAGGCTCAAAAATAATTTCAAAAGCACAAAGAAGCAATATAAAGGTATATTATCTAAACTTTTAAACTCTTCTTGAATATGACTTTTCGTTGCTAGTTGATACTGAAATATAATTTTCTGCAGGTTTCAATCTTAATTCAATTTACATTTAAGTGTTACATATAATATCCTATATTAGCAATGGTGTAAATTTGTTTTTTCCTGAAGCATTGTTCTAAATGAATGAATTTGTAAGCAACCCTCAGAGTTTGAAATATCTACAATTTATGGTAGAACAATGAAAGATTACACAACTTACTCAAACACAAATGCTGAATATCAATTTGAAGTCTTTCAAACACTGAATTTTTCTTTCTGTGTTTGCCATCCACCTGCAAAAATAGAACATTATTGTAAGAATGGCTTTCTATGTAAAAAAAACCCAGCTTTATGAAAAATGAAATGTTCCTACTTGTTTTCAAAATAAGAGTAAATAAGTTTCCATCTTATGTTTTACCACTGGGAAAAGAGAAGGAATAAAAAATATAGGGGTATGTGTATTTTTTATAAAAAACCCCAAAATACATTTTTATATGGCTTGAAAATTGTGTCAGTTATTATGTATCTATTATTCCCTTTAACCCTAAAAATTCCTGGTTTACTCAAAAGGGAAGTAAGGTTCACAGATGTTAAGTGACTTATCTAAGATTATTTGCCAATTCCTTATTCTTTAATGTCCTTCATATTCTATTTTGACTCATTGCTGCTTCTTACTCTCTGAGAGATTGCAACCATTTAAATCTATAACAATATGCTTACTACAAATCTACATTTGTGGCCTAGATCTCTCTAAGGATCGTCAGGCACATATTTTTATTTTTTTCCCAGGGCAGGGATTGAATCCAGGGTCTTACGCTTGCTGTGCAAGTGCTCTACCACTGACTTATATCCTCTGCCCTTTCTGAAAGAAGTTTTGTTTTGTTTTTTATGGTGCTGGCAATCAATCAAACCCAAGCCTCATGACTTCTATGCAAATACTTCATCATTAAGAAATAGCCTGCACCCTTCAGACACATCAGTCATATTCAATTGTAAATGAGAAAGCTCTACTTCAACAGCAAACTGGACAATCTAGAACTGAACTCATTATTTCTTCCTCCAGACCCATCCTCTTTCTTCCTCCTCAAGACCACCACCTAGTCATATAAGCTATAGAACCAGTACCCAAAACTCTTCTTCTCATATCCAGTGAATAATGAATCAACAAGTTTTGTGGCTTCCAACATTTTAACATTTCTCATACTCTTCCCTCTTCTACAACAGCCTTAGCTCCTTTCCATTTCTTAGTTGGATTATTAGATAAAAATGATCATATTATCAATCTTTCTACTTCAAGCCTCAGGGTCTCCTGATATAGTTTTATGGTCCTGCAAGGTTTCTTAAAAACCTTTTCTTGCTTCACCAACACTTACAAGTTCCTTAAATTTACTCTCAACTGTCACTTCTTCCATGAAATAGTCCATGACTTCCCACACTAGGCTGAGGTTAGTTCTCTATCTCCAAACTCCCATAGCATCAGGTACTTACCATTATTATAATATACTTAGTATACAGAAGCAAAATACTGGTATATCTGTCCTTTAGATGTAAGCTTCTTCAAGACAAAAAACAAACCTTTTCTACTGTACTCACAACACATAGCAGGATAAAGTCAAACTCCTTCTTCAGCATTACATGTAAGTCCTTCCCTCATTGCTGAACTCTACATCACACCATGTATTCCCACTATACAGAAATGTTTCTGTTTTTCACTGTTGTTTCAGGCATTTGGTTACACTTGCTTCCTAGAATACTTCTTAAATCCTTATCTAAAAAATACTAATTCACTTTTCAAGATTTAGCTCAAGCCAGGCGAAGTAGCACAAGCCTGTACTCCCAGCACTCCAGAGAGTGAGACAGGAGGATGAGTTCAAAATAAGCCTGGACTATATAAGGAGACCTTGTCTAAAACAAACAAACAGGAACACCCAACGAAGATTCAGGTTAAGAATATCATCTTTTCTGTGCAGTCAATCTACACCCCTTCTTTGCAAGAAAACTTGTTACTTCCTTTGAATCCATATTATACTGTGTGCAGACCTTTTCATAAGTCAACACTTTACTACAATTATTTATTTGCCTGTCTGTTGGCTGTCCTTTCTAATCGTAAGCAATAAATCATAGGGGCCTTGTTTTTAACTTTAGATATCCAATGTCTATCATGATACCTGAGAGTATGCCCAATAAATGTTTATGGAATGAATAACAACAAATACGGGAGTAGGAACCAACACTTTTACTCCTAGTTTGAGCCTGACTCTTTCCACAGATTTTCCTGGCTTTGCAAATAAATTTACGAACTCAGATCACGGACTATCAAAATTTAATTTAAAAAATTCACCTTTAATTTAAGTCAGCAATATAATTGTTGTTATTATTAGGTGGCATTGAGTTGGGTCCAACTCATAGTGACCCTATGTACAACAGAATAAAACATTCCTCGACACTGTGCCATGCCCAACACTGTGTCAGTGTTTCTCTGCTATTCACAGGGTTTTCAATGGCTGATTGTTTTTCAGGATTGTTTTGGGAGTAGGCTGCCAGGTCCTTCTCTTATTTTTGTGGTGCTGAGGATCGAACCCAGGGCCTCAGAGAGTGCAGAGCAGCATTCTACCAACTGAGATAAAACGCTAGCCCAGCAATATAATTAGAACTGATAAAAAGTGACAATCAAGCTAGATGTTGTGGCCTATGCCTGCAATTCCAGCACTTAGGAAGCCAAAACAGATGGATGGACTGAATTTGAGTCCAGGCTGGTTTATATAGCGAGTGCCACACCAGCCTGGGCCACATAGCAAAATTCTGTCTCAACCCTCCTCCCACTCCAAAAAGAAGGATGTAATCAAAATATATGAAAAAGGAATATCATTTTAACTGACATATTCCTATCATTTTTTTCTAATAAAGAAAATGTAAACAAACTTTGCCTAATTATACTGCAATGGTTTCACTTACCTTGAATCTTGTGGTCACTTTTTCTACCAGAATGAAGTGAACTTTTTCAGTATCTTTTAAGGCAATATCAACCCAATGGGATAATTTTCCCTTTCCTGCTCCAAATTCAACAAAGCATCTTCTTGGACCAAGTAGCTTTAGCTTTTCAATGTTACCTAAAATAGAAGCCTGCAAACTTCACATGATTATTTTATAAACTAGAGCAAACAGATTTGGTTAAAATGAGAAAACAGCAGAGTAATTCCTATATAAGGCAGTAGGTTCACACTAATAATTTGTTTGACTTTATTTTCTTGCTTTTAAATATTTAATACTCTATACTTGGAACCATTGGGAGAAGGACCTGGCAATCCACTCCCAAGGCAATCCTGAAAGAGTCCGCCATTGAAAACCCTATGAGGGTCACTACGAGTTGGTTGAAAACCCTATGAGGGTCGCTATGAGTCGGATATCGGCTCGATGGCATCTAACAACAACAACTTGGAACCATATCCATGCAAAAATTTTTAGTATATATTCATACATATTTTTGAAATGGAAGTACTTTGTACTCTGAAAGCTAAATGAAATAAAATCTCATTAATAATTAAATTAAGAGCAGAATATTAGTTTTAAACAAACAAAGGTAGTTATTATGGCCTAAACATACCTGCTGCTTCAGGTGCTTGATTGCAGAATCACCATTTCTGGGGTCATTAAGAGCATCATGTAATGCTGGATGGGACATAATGTGATCTTTAAGTGTAGAATTCAAACCTGTGCCAAATATAAACATTATAGCTTAAGCAAACAAACATGAAACTATAAGGACTCTGAATAATAGTGGTAATATCTTATAAATCAGAATGGTATTAATTCAGGTACCTCCTAATTTCTGTAAAATAATTCAACTTGCAACTTTAGGTAGACTTACCTTCAGTTGCTTTTCTCAACTTCTTAATTAAGTTTTCCAACTGCTCTTCAGATAGAGAAGAAATTGGAACCTATATACAAAAATAAAACTAAATAACGTAGCCAAAAAAATGTTTTAAAGTACCGTGACAAGGACTAAATAGAGGCTTAATTGCTGGGCAAATACCAGTTTAGGCTCTTCTTTCTGATAAAATCTCTTAACCTGCCATCGGAATTGTTCAAATGCTAAGTCTCTACTCTGCCTCTGCCATGGTATTTTAATTCTCCTAACCTGCCATCCTCAGGGTCAAGAAGTCTATGTTCGGAAGCATTCACGAATCACAAAGGACTCAGAGCTATATTATAGGTTGTTATGGGGCATAAACTGGGGAACTAACCACCACTAACAATATTGGTTTTATAGGATAATGCATTTTAAATTTGAAACAACAGATTTGTTCCAAACAAAAGTTGGAACGTGGCTTGTTCAAAACATGGACATAGCTTACAAATACCATTTGAAATGAGATATTAAGTCAATGTACTTACTAATTGCTCGGGTATTTCTGTTTCATCTTTTAAGCCTGCATTAATATCTTGAATAAAGAAATCCTTCACAAAAACAAAACAAAACCATAACAATATTGTTAACGTGCAGCTCACAAAAATTAAGCTGAAAAGCTGATTCTTTCCTTCAACCCATACTATCCTACCTTCCTCTCATTCACTTAGTCATTAAATAAGTACTGAGTAGCTACTATGGTACCTGGTTTGCTTTAAGTGCAAGGGATTCACCACAGTGGATAACAGAAGAAACAAATCGCCTATGCTTATACATCTTCTATTCTACTTAGTTATCTAAGTAAACATTTATAGTCTACAAAATTCAGCAATAATTTTTATTAAAGTTTTTACCCATTTATAGCACAGACTGAAGACTGTGCCAGTTATGCTTTCTGGTGTAAAAGCAAAAACAAGAGTACATATTGTTAATAAGGCATGCAGCATGACCAAAAACAGATAAAATATAGATATTATAATGGAATAAGTCTGATTTCTTCTATTTAAAAATGCTAATTGAAATTGAAAGTAGAAATGTCCTTTGACACTGTTATTTAAATTAACATAATGAGACCTTTTTAGCCTATCTGCAGAGATATAAATTCTAGGTGACAATTAAAGTGACATGGCCCAATAGAACTTTCTGCAGTGATCTAAATGTCCTATACCTTCCTTAACTAATGTGGTAGCCACTAGCTGTAGAATATGGCTAATGAGCATGAGAAACTGGATTTTTAATTTTACTTAGTTATAATAGTTCAGCCTGCAGCTGTAGTCCTGTGGCATCCGATCCCATCAGATCTCAGAAGCTAAGCAGTACCTGGATGGGAGACCGCCTGGGAACACCAGAAGCTGTAGGTTTAGGAGAAGGACCTGGCAACCCCCTCCCAAAAATCAATCTGCCATTGAAAACCCTATGAACTGCAGAGAATCACTGACAATAGTGTTTCCCCTGTTATACAGAGGGTCACTAAGTCAGATACCGACTCGACGGCACCTAACAACAACAACAACATGTGGTTAGTAGTTGCCATATGGATGGTGTATGTCTAGATGCATGTAATACTATTTCTTTTAAAAGTGAAAATAACTCCTGAGGACATTCTATCATCCATAGTAATGGATTTTTGTTACACAGATGGCCGAGGGATAACATCCTCATTGTGTGTTTTACCTATGTGTTGAACAATGAAAATTGGTGATGAAGTGGAATGGGTGAAGATTACAGACATATGGTATTTTATTGTAAGATGAACAAAAGAAAACCAGTTGTTACAACTATACTTTGATATACTGTTAGTTTAACATGGATGCAAAGAGTGCTCTAAGTAAATTGTGCTATGGATTGCACAGGCTTTGCTAGTGCTCCAGCACTGGAATACACCCCTTGTCCATTTTACATTCTGAGTCAGGGTCTCATTAAGTTACACAGACTGTCTGTGGCCTCAAACTCGCCACTTTGCTGGGCTCAATCCATCCTATTTTATATGAATTTTGCTAAGGTCTTTGATCTTTAACAACCACCATATTTGTCACTCCAATGGTTCCTTTTCCATCCTTACCTGACTTCACTTCTCTGTGATGCTACACACTGGTGAACACACTTTTCTTTTTGAAATTCTTTTTCTCCTGGTTTCCGAACCACCATGATCTTCTAGTTTTTTTCTTTTCTCTCTCTCCAACCATCCCTTTAATGATCACCTTTACCAATACCTAAGGACTCAATATTTTTGTACGGTTTCTTTTAGCAGCTCACCCTTTAACGTCAGGTTCCTAGAGTTCTGTCCTTGGACATACTACTTGGCTACTCTCAACTCACATCTCTTAGCAGCTCCCTCCTTGTATTTTATATTCCAGTCATGTGAAATGCCCAGTCTCTGACAAAGCTATCTATTCTCACTTCTAGATCTTTTACATATTTTCCTCCTTGATTGGATGATTTTCCCTTGACCTTTAATTCTCATTTGATATTTCCTTCAAAGAAGCCTATCTGACTCTTTCCACATTTCTCTTATCCTCTGTATTCTGCAAAACAAACAAACAAACAAACAACAAAAAAAACCCAACAACAACAAAAAACAAAAACAAAAATAAAGAGAGGGTTAAGCCCTCTTCCTTTACTTCCCCATAGCACCCTGTACTTAATCATTTTCAGCACATAATATTGCATTTTCATTTTCCCTCACTACTTTGTAATGTTATTCTAGGCAAGGTGCTTGGTACAACATCTGCCATAAGTGCTCACTTCATATCTACTGAATAAATTCCTTTCTTTTTTCTTATCTGTGAATAACTTTAAAATCCAAGAGTTCACCTATAACCTATCTGTATTTGACTTTCAAATTCTGATTTTTTGTCCAAACTCTCTACTGAGGTTCAGACTCACGTATCACGCTCTCAATTTTCAGTCACCAAGTTTTATTAATGTTGCCACATAAATAATTCTTCCATTTATCCCTACCCTGTCCATCTTCTTTAATTTAGTCTTTTACCATGTCCTACCTGGATTTCAGCAATAGTCTCCTAAGTAGTCCTCTTGAATCAAAGTTATCCTCCTATATCTCTATAAAAGTTTCCTAAGAGAAAATCTGACCATACTAGTCCCATGCTTAAAATCTTCCAGTGTTTTTCCATATCTTTCAGAATTAAATTCAAGTTTCTTGAAAGTATCATGTAGTTTCTCAGCTCCATGCTTTTGTAAATAGTGTCCATTTGGACTCCTCTTCCTCTTTGCTGCCAATCGAGACTCAGTTCAATTATGTCCTCTAGGAAGGCTTTCTTTACCTCTTGGATTTTATTTTAATTGTGATGTGAATGTGTGCTCTCATCATATTGTGCTTAATTCTTTCATTTGACCTTACTAAATAATATCCCTTATGAGATTACTTCCCAGTCTCATGCTCCTTCAAGACTGGGATCATATTTTATTGAAAGAACCAAATAAATATTTTTCAATAAATAGTGAAATTATTCTCTGAACAACACTCATGTTCCATAAAATCCTATTCTCTGAATCAAGGCTATGACTGAATCTATAATCTCATATGCTATATACATTTAAATGCATCTACCAAATTCAAGCCTTGACATAAATCTTGTTAAATATGCACATTTATAATATATTAAGTATTATATAAATAAACATTTCATACCACACACTATATCATTCAGGTTTATTGATGCAATACTTACAGGTGTTGGCTTCTCTCTTGAGTTACATTTTTTTAAATGCTTTGCTAGTTGATCTTCATATACTGTGCTGAATTTAAGGAAAAAAATTAAAATGAGTCTCATGACAATTGCTGTTTCCAGCAAAGAAAAATCTTTATCTGATTCATACTTACTGTTTTGGATCTAAAGGACACAAGATTCTTTTCCGAGCATTTTCTTCCTAATAAATCAAAAGAGATATATTTTGTTCAATAAAATACCATTTCTTACTTACCGATGTAAGATATAACTGTGGTGTATCTGCATTCCCAAAACAAGATAAGGAAACTTCAAAAGGTTGTAATTTAAAAATGGCAAAATCAGCTCATAGAGTTTAAGAAAAACAACAAAATCTCCAATGTAGCTGGCTTATGTATGTATTAACAAACATTGCTTTGGACAACCAAGAGTTGATACCTTCATATAGGTTACAGAGGCGGCCTACATATGGAATTTTGAATCTGAGACAACATCAGTTATAATATGCACTATTATTTCATGTACCACCAAGAAAGAAAAAAATGTTAACTATTTATTTAACTAATTAAAAAACTGAAAAAAATTATATATATGTACCATTGTTGTTGTTAGGTGCTTTTGAGTTATGTCTGACTCATAGTGAGCCTCATAGGGTTTTCAATGGCTGATTCTTTTGGGATTGCCTCGGGAGTGGACTGCCACATCATTCTCCCATTTTTGCGGTGGTGGGAATCCAACCCAGGACCTCAGGGACTGCAGAGTGTCGCTTTATCAATTGAGCTAAATCCCAGCCCATTTGTACCATGGTCAACATGATATTTTGGAATATTCACACTTGTGGAATGGTTATATTGAACCATTTAGTATATTCACTACCTCACATTTTATTATTCTTTATGGAAAATGCTGCCCACATAAATTATGACACATTATTGATTTTAAGATGCATCTTGATCTCTAAGTTGTTAAAATGTGGGGGAAAAGTATCTTAGAAACAAACAAACAAAAAAAACCCCCAGTATTTTATAATTTGCTGTGGGCCGTATTCTACCAGTTTTGCAATTTTTCAGTATAGCAGTTATGCCCTTTCAAGTTACATAGATTTAACTGTATGCACTAGGAAAACAGAAAGAAAATTAACCATGTTGGTAATTCTACACAACATTCCAGGTGAATATTATGAAACAGGACAGCATAACCATTAAAACCACAGGGCAGCCAAACTGTTTAGGTATGATTTTCAGCTTTGATTCTCAGCTCTATGACCTATGGCTTCTTGCCTCATGTGAAATAATATGAAATTAATATGTTTTACCTCCTAAGGTTTGTGGGGAAATATTCTTTTTTTCAGTACTGGGGAGTTGAACCAAGGGTGTCACGCGTGCTTTTTGCAAGGGTCATACCTTCAGCCTATTTTTTCTTTGTGTCTTTGAGAGCAAGTTACACAGGGTGCTTCCGGCCTCAAACTTGTGATCCTCCTACCTCTGCCTCTCAGGTCATTGGAATTAGAATTAAAGGTGTGTGCCACTGCCAGCAGGTGAATTTTTTTCTAAACAAAACAAAACTACTTAACACAGTGTTGGCCATAGAGTACACGCTGACCAAATGTTCACTTTTATTAATTTCTTACTCAATTTATTTCAGTTCTGATGTGCCTCTCAGCATGTCCATTTAAGTATGCACATTGAATTTTATGGGAAAGCTAAGACATTTTCAATATTTAAAAAATTATACATTATTTCTTCCTTATTTGTTGACTTTAAAACTTTAATTTCCAGCAGGGTGTCACTGTGTGTGCCTGTAGTTCCAGCTACTTGGGAGGCTGAGGAGGGAGTATCACTTGAGACCAGGAGTTCAAGACCAGGTTGGGCAACATCATGAGACTTCCATCTGAAAAAACAAATGAAACTTAACTTCCAAAGGAAGAAAAACATTGTTCTAAAGCTGTCTATAGCCATAGTACCCTAGCATCTGATCCTGCCTGATTCAGAAGCTAAGCAGGGTTGGCTTTGTTAGTTTTTGGATGGGAACTGCCTGGGAATATCAGGTGGTGCAGGCTAGGGAGAAGGACATGACAATCCACTCTAGAAACAATCTGCCATTGAAAACCCTATGAAGAGCAGAGAAGCACTAACAATTGCGCCTGGCATGGCAGGGTGTCGAAGAGTGTTTTGTTCTGTTGTACATAGAGTCATTATGAGTTGTACCCAACTCATAATGGACCCAGCTCTAACATCAACAATAAACTTTCAATGCCTAACCACAGTGTGGGAGAAAAAAACACTTTTAAAAATTTGTAAGCTTAGAAACAGGGATTCCTAACCTTGATGCTGGGTTGGGGTTTAGTGTAGCTGGTTGAGTGCCCCTCTGCACTCTGAGGCCCCGAGTTCAATCCCTAGCACCACAAAAATGAGAGAGGGACCTGGCAACCCACTCCTGAAATAATCCCCACTCAGTCAGTCATCAAAAACCCTATGGATAGCAGAGAAGCACTGATATAGTGCCAGGCACGGTCCAATGTCAGGGAGCATTTCATTTGTTGTACATAGGGTTGCTGAGTCGGACCCAACTTGAGAGCACCTAACAACCACCACCTTGATGCTACTGACATTTGGGGCTGCAGAATTCTTTGGAGGGGTGGCGTTGTCCTGTGATTTGTAGGTTTAGTGTTAGATGCCAGTAATATTTCCCAGTTACAATAACCAGAATGTCTTCAGATATTGCCAAGTGTCTCCTGGGGGACAAAATCATCCCCAATCGACAACCAATGGGTGACAATGAATTATAAACAGTGTCTGAAGCTACGTATAACATTTTTCAAAACAGATGGAAACACAATTCACAACTACATCATAAATTACAGAGTCAGGAGAATGGTCACAATTCAAAACCCAATTGTAGTCACAGAAATGTTTTGACGTGGTGTTTTGCAGTCTTTCTTCAAGGAACTAATGAGTGGATGTCATTTCTAAGAATACTAATCAGCTTGTATGAATTTATCCATATTCTATGATCATCACCACCTTCAGTTATCTTCCAGGTGTCTGGATTGTATGGAACAAAATCCTTCTATAACAAATCCAATTTTTTCAACCAGGGGAAGTTTGCTGGTCCCTAAAAACCAGGCAATAAAACCATAGGTGCACTTTAAAGAGTTCTCACAATAAATAAGTCACATCTTCCAAAACAAGAATATCCTTTTTTCAGTTTCCTTCACTTTATGTAAAAATTGTTGTTGTTTGGTGCCGTCAAGTCGGTGTTCAACTCATAGCCACCCTGCATATGTACAACAGGTGAAACAGTATTGTCGGTGCAACTCTGCTATTCATAGGGTTTTCAATGGCAGATTGTTTTGGGGAGTGGGCTGCCAGGTCCATCTCCCAAGCCTACAGTATCTGGTGTTCTCAGGTAGTCTCCAATCCAAGTACTAACCAGGCCTGACCCTGCTTAGCTTCTGAGATGATAGGATCGGATGCCACAGTGGTATGGCTGCAGGCCATGTAAAAATTAGTCAAACCACAATATGACTACGATTGGCAGTGGTAGATCTAGGGCAGATCAGCACTGGATTCTGCCTCAATGGATAAACAACTTCAATAAGAAATAAAATAATACAAATAACACTAGGCTTTTAGAAGCCATGAAGCCAGATGCTAGTCTATCTAGTTTATTCTTTCTAATCCTATTAGACATGTTCTTTTTCTATCAGCATTCTGCTTCTCTTATTCTTATTTTTATTTTCCTATTATATACACCCTAAAGTAATATACACTGGGGTTTTGCTCAGTTGGTAGAGTGCTGCACCGCACTCTCTGAGGACTCAGGTTTGATCCCCAGCACTGGAAAAACGGGGAGAAGTACATGGCAATCTACTCCCGAAGCAATCAGCCACTGAAAATCCCATGAGGGTCGCTATGAGTCAGACCCTAACAACAAAAGTAACATACATAGATACAAATATATACTCGATGATAGTGCAGTTATAACTGTAGTATCGAACAAAATTGTACGCTTTTGTTTTCTTTTTTTTTTTTTTTCCGTTCCGGTACTGGGGATCAGACCCAGGGCTTTGAGCATGCTAGGCAAATGCGCTACACCTCAACCCACTAGTTTCAATATTAAAAGGTCAATTTTATGTATTTTTAAATTTTTCCTTCCCCTTTACAGCAGAGTAGTTTGGGAGCTGCTTTTTAGAGATTGTAAGTGTAAATTTAAAAATGCTGTTTCTTTCTAGTGCATTCCCAAGTAGTTATCAGTTACAAAATAATAAGAACACAACAACTATCATGTAGGGCCTTCAATCACTACTTTTACTAAATTACCACTTCCCATCAGGAAGGCAGAAGGTGGGTGGAGAGTTAAGAGTGGCAGTTTGGAGTAAAACTAAAATCTAGCATTAGCCCGAGGTAGGATCAAGATTAAGTTGTCACAGCTGGCACTTAATAAAAGTAAAATGTTCATCACTAAGGATCATCATCGCTCCGCAAGGAGATCAGAACTACATTTATCAGAATAAAAGCTGGAAAATCCAGGGGACAGAAGAGGAAACCTGTCAAAGAGGGGAGGGGCCGGGTTCCAGCACCAACCGACTGGGAAACTTATTTCCGACTCCCAACAGTGTAGGGCGATACCAGACCTCCGCGGCTCCAGCGTGTTCACCACAGAACCTTTTCCCTGCGGCCACCACCATCCTGCAGAACCGCTTCTTCTTTTCCACATAGTAATTACATCTACCCTCAGCTGGAAAACCAGTCGCGTGAGAAGGCGTAGAAGCCGCCATAATTCAAAGTCTACTTAGGGTGGCGAGCATCTGGCGCCTAGCGCAAAAGTTCTGTTTCCTTCAGGTCCCCTTCCCTTAACAAACATGGCGACTTCGGGTCCCACCACACAGTTTAGTGACCGGAAATAGCGCAGCCACCTCCTCCCCTTCCTCCGCAAAAACCGGAAGAGCTTGATGGTGGCTGACGAGGCCCAAACCATCTTCTTCCCACCGTTTTTCTCTCTCTCCTCCTCCTCCGCGGCAGCTGAGCGCCAAACTCAAACTGTATCTGGACCCGGATACATTTCAGGCCCCAGAACGAGGCCTCTAGGGCTTTTCCGCAGACCGGCCGGAACAGCGGTCCAACATGAGCCAAGTTCTGTTCCAGCAATTAGTCCCATTGCAGGTGAAGTGCAAAGACTGCGAGGAGAGGTGAGATGCGCGTCACCCTGTGCCGGCGGGTGGCGGTTGGGGTCGGGCCAATGGAAAGATGGCGATGCCAGCCAGGATGCGCGGGTCTGCGATGGGTGCCAGGCTGGCCGCCCAGGACGCGGAGAGGATTCCCTCCCTCTTGGGATCGGCCGTTGCAGAGGGGACGCAAGGAAAGGTATGAGGAAATGAACGCCGGCTTTCGTGAAGTTAATGTTAGACATCCTACTTCTGAACGGACTCTTGGAGAGGCCGCCCTGCTCTTCCCTTTTGGTGGATAAGATCTCTGGCCAGTAGGTTAAATTGATGCGACCGCGCACGGCAAGTTCAGGGCAGGGTCAATATTAGATCTCAGGCCATGGCTCCCAACCATTTCCCCTTTGAAGGATATTGGGAGCTAAATTTTAAACTTCAACTAAAGTAAGCAAGCAAACAAAAACTTCAGTGGTATACTTTGGCTTATCTTCACATTCGTTACAAAACAAAGTAAATTACGTCCAACCGACTAAAAAGGAGAAAAGCAGAAACTCAACTCATTCAAGAAATATTATGTTTGTAAAACACTTTGTTGCACTGGGGATACGGTGGTCCTTATGGAGCTTACAATCCAGTTGGAGAAATAAAAACCCGTCTCAGAGATAAATGCAGACTTGCACTTTAAGGAAGAGGTGCTATTAGGGCTCAGAGAGATTTAACTAGAGGTCAGGAGGCCTAATTTTTATTTTCAGTTCTGCTGTTCATTAGCATTCTCTTAGCTTGTGTGAACGTTGTTTCCTCATTTGCAAAACTGATACAACATGCTTACCCACATGATTGTAATGAGGATCAAGTGTGAAAAATGTATGCCAAAGCTAAACATTGTAGAACTGTTGCATGAAAAATGAAGCCATTGATTTGTCGAGTTGTCAGTAATGTTACTAATTCAGAATTTGATCCAGAATCAGTGGACAGGCCAGACAGTAGATGGTTCCAATACCAGTAGCTACATACAGTTAGTTATTCTTTTTCTTTCTGGTATTGAGGATCGAACCCAGAGCTTTGCTCACACTAAATGCACACTGTACCACTGAGCTATACCTCTATTCCCTACGAACCTAGAGCTTTGCTCATGCTAAGTGAGCACGATCTACCACTGAGCTATACCTCTACTCCCTAATTGGTCATTATTTGTGCTGTCCAGTATGGTTTCCATTAACCACATTTGGACATTTGAAATCGGACAGATTCAAATTGATCTTCTGTACGTGTAAAATTCACATTAGATTTTGAAGACATGTGATGGGAAAAAAATGTAACATAGCTCAATAATTTTTATGTTGATTATGTGTTAAAATGGTAATATTTGGGGTATATTGGGTTAAATAAAATGTATTATTAAAACCCCAGATTGCTTGGGGCTTAAATCCCAGTTCTGCCACTTACTGTTTGTTCCTGTACAGTTCATTATTTTTATTTATTTACTGCTTTTGAGATTTGTTTGCTTTTTCTGGAGATTGAACCCAGTACCTTGCACATACTAAGAATGCAGTCTACCACTGAGCTACATCCTGAGTGTGTACAATTTAAATTTATGTCAATAATAGTACCTCCCTAAAGGGATTATTATGAGGATGAAATGAATGAATACAGAACAGTTTCTAAAACATAATAAGCATTCACTAAACTTTAACTATTAACAAAGTGTGCTTAATGCATAAAGTAATATAAATATAATAAAGTTGTAAAGAAGAAGATAATTCAGATGGAGATAGTAGTAGTGATTAGGGAACTCTATCTGGAGGAAAGCAATGCAAAGTTTTGAAGCCCATGATTTGATACCATCCTTCTTTTTTTAGTTTTGTTTCCTAAGCGCTTCTCTCTAATATACTAGTCACACAAGAATTCTTCTTAATGCTACCGATGCTCTCTCTATACCATACTCCTGTTATTTTCTCTGCCTCAAATGCTTTTTTTGCAACTTCTAAGGAGTATTTTAAGGGGCTGGGATTTAGCTCAGTTGGTAGAGCGCTGCTCTGCAGTCTCTGAGGTCCCAAGTTAATTCCCAGCACCGCAAAATGGGAGAAGGACCTGGCAATCCACTCCCAAGGCAATCCTGAAACAGTCAGCCGTTGAAAACCCTATAAGGATCGCTATGAGTCGGACTCAACTCCACTGCCCTAACAACAACAACAAGGAGTATTTTAAATCCCTTTGCTATAAAGACCTTTCAAAATTGCCTGAGTTGAAGTTAATTTCCTTTATTCATTTATTAGGTAGCATGCTATAGGTGCCCCCAAGTGTCTGTCACCTTGTCATGTCGTGGGGGCTTGTATGTTGCTGTGATGCTGAAAGCTGTGCAACTGGTATTTCAGATACCAGCAGGACCAACTGTGGTGAACAGGTTTCAGCTGAACTGCCAGACTAAGACACTAGGGAGAAGAACCCAACAGCTCACTCCTGAAACAATTAGCCATTTTGAAAACCCTCTGAATAACAGAGAAGTCCTGTCAAATATAGTGCTGGAAAATGAGCCTTCCAGGCTGGAAGGCATTCAAGAAATGACTGGGGAAGTATTGCCTCCTCAAAGTAGAGTCAACCTTAATGGCAGGAAAGGTCTTCCTTAAGTCTTCCTTTTGCTGATGTGGCACGACTCAAAATAAGAAGAAACACAGTGACTGCAACATGAAAAGATTGTGGGCAAGGTACAGTGTTAGGGAGTGTTTCATTGTGTTGTACATAGAGTTGCTGTTAGTTAGATGTGGCTCAATGGTACCTAACAATATGTTGTAGATGAGAGATCTGAGTTCTAATTTGGGCTTTGGAATGTGCCTCAAGTTCTTTCTCTGTAAAAGAGATAATAATATTTACTTAACAAGATTATTGTTGCTAAATAAGGTGATATATGTAAAGTACCTGGTAGGTACCCGTTAATGTAAGTACTCAGTAGGCATTAGTAACCCTTCCTTTCCTTCTTTTGAATCCTTAAAATACAATTAGAAGCAAATCTAGGGAAAAGTGATTTTTGAGGACATGGACCATGCTTATTTCTGTTTGTATCCTTCGCACCCAGCATAGTGCCTAGCTTGGAGTAGCTTTTATTTGTTTGAATTGACAGTTTAAGGTCACAGCTATGGCATGACAGCAGTGGGTTTAAAATCCAGTTGTGGTAATGTCAAATGTTTAAGGTGCTCTTCATTTCTAACTGATCTAGAGGATATTATGTAGATTTATTTAGTGTGCAAAGTGTGAGACTTACTGAGATGAGAAATGGTATTTTAGAGATTTTATGCCTTTATGCTGTTTCATGTTGTTAACCATTAAAACAGAGAAAATAACAGTTGTGATTTCAGATAGTATATCCCCTAAAAGCTCTTGTTTATTTTTATTTGTTTATTTATTTTTTTGCAGTACTGGAAGTTGAACCCTGGGCCTCATGCTTGCATGCTCTGCAAGTACTGGACCACTGAGCTGCACCCTCAGCCCATTTTTTCACTTTTTGAGACAGGGTCTCACTAAATTACACAGACTGCCTCAGGTCTCGAACTTGTGATCCTCCTGCCTCTGCCCCCTGAGCCGCTGGGATTACAGATGTGCAGCTCTTATTTTTCTACAAGATATTTCTATGGGTATTTTTGAAGTGAACATGAAGAATATGTTTAATTTATGGGCCTTTCTTTCCTTTGTTTTTTTCTAACGTCTTATACATGCGCAACAATGTCATGAATATGATTGGCAAATCATCATAGTAACATAATGTAGAGTTATGTAAAGGACTTTTTTAAAAAGATACTGTTTCAGTTTTTTCCACAAATTTATAAAGTATGAAATGAGTTCTAAAACTAAAACACTATAAAAAGTTAGATGTCAGTTTTGGTATCATTTCACTATGGCAATATGTTCTAGAAAAAACTTTTAAAAAGATGTAAACCATACATAATGATATTGTAGAGCTAAAAAGATCCTCATAAACCATTTAATTAAATTCACTTATCCTTCAAATGAGGAAATTAGGGTTTTTTCCTCTCAAGAAAGCTTAAGTGGAATTGGAATAGTACTGTAGTCTGTTTCACATACATTGTTCCAGATACTAGAGAAATAGAAACAACACATTCTCTTGTTTTAAAAATAAATCTTTCTGGGGTGGGAGTGGGAGGTAGCTCAGTGGTAGAGCACTTGCCTAGCATGTATGAGGCCCCAGGTTTGATCCTCAGCATAACAAAAACAAGACAAAAACCCCTTTCATATCTTTGTGTTATAGACCAGTGCAGTTGTTCCTTTTCAGGTAACAGGTACAAGTGATGTTAGAATTTCACTTCTTCATATAAACTAAGGATTTAGCATTCAATCATTTGTTCCAGAAGTAATTTTGCTAAAATAGCACAAATTAAAGCAATAAAAAATTATAAATACAAGCTTAAAAAAAGATCCAGGCAGTTGAATCTTGTTCATCTGTATCCAAGTTTTTCCAGCAATAGTCAGTTGGTAGCTGGGCGAAGTGACACATACCTGAGATCCCAGTGACTTGGGAGGCTGAGGCAGGGTGATTCCAAGGCCAGAAGCAGCCTGCATAACCTAGTGATACTTTGTCTAAAATAAAAAAATAAAAAATGGGCTAGGAGCACAGCCCGGTGTAGAGCATTTGTGAAGTATATGTGAGGTCCTGGGTTCAACCCCCACATATTGTTAAAAACAAAATGCTATGACTATAACTTTTATTTCTGTAGTTGATAGATAGTAGAATGTGGAAAAGTTTTAAACCAACTATTTAGAAGAATAACTTAAAATTGAACAAATTCTATTTGTTAGTTTACATTTTTCCCCCTGCCCATCAGATAGACCATTGTTATTGAATCTGGCAGAATAGTTTGGTAACTACTAGTGCATAGATGTTTTTCAGTAATTTTCCCTTTTTAAAATTATTTAAACATTTTTTTCCTCAATTTGATTGTTTATAACTACTTTATTTATAAGTCTCTGTCAAGTTTTTAATCCTCTAAGATGCAGCATAGAATGTGGAATGCTGTTACCTCACTCTCTCAGACCTTAAAGGTACTCTAGGGTAAGATAAAAATAATAAACTTGATGCACAGAGAATACATTAAGCAGATTTAGTTTGTGGATCTGGAAAAACACATTTATGTATCCAAGAGTAGAGATTGTTATTTCTTTGATTCTAAATGGCCTAAACATTCTGACATTCACATTTTAAGTTTTTAAAATGGAATCTCTTATGAAGTCACTTTAATAACTTGAAATGGTAATTTTTTAATGTAAAAATTTGTTACTAAATTGACGGTTTGTCTTTTAGTAGATGCTATTTTAGATTCAGGACAGTCTGATTATTATAGACCAGAATTGTACTGGACTTTCTTATCACTTATCCAATTTAATTCTCACAACAGCTTCATTTTACACATGAAAAATTTCACTTTCCATTGAAAACTACTAGATTAGTTACTACTGGAACAACAAGAACCTAAACTTCCAACCTAGTGTTCTTTCTGAAAATCTGTTCATAATTAGAGGAATCCTATGGAAGGTCTTGTGGCCTAAGACTGAAAACATTAGTTAATACAAATGATAGTGAAACTCATGTCACATGAATGTTTCTTATAGTTGGGTGTGTCTGTCTTTTCATACAGGAGAGTAAGTGTTAGAGTGAGCATTGAACTACAATCAGTTTCTAATCCAGTTCATAGAAAGGTTGGTATTTCTTTGTTGACATATCATTTCTGTATATTATGGATAATTATTTTTGTTTTTTTAAGAATGTGAGATCTTTTGTTATACCCATCTTTTTAATTTTAGGCCATTTTGTAACTTGCATTCTAGGGTGGTGAAAGCTACTGAGACAACAACTAAAAGATAATTGTATATTTCTAAATCATACAAGAACTAGGGCTTGGGATAACACTCTCCTTGGGTTTGCTCAGAGCATTTAAAAGTGCTAGAATGTGTTGCTGCTTTAAAGAGTTGGCACTTATTGATGTAAATATGAGAAAAGAATAAATTGAAGTACAACAGAGATATTCTTGAGTCTTTTACCTTTTGAAGGGAGGCACTTAAAGGATGAGTTCCACATGATCTTCAAAATTATGAATCATTAACAGAGCAAAAGGCATGGGCCAGAGAGTTAAGAGATATAGTGTTGTCTCTCTCTGTGTTGAAGATTTCCCTGAACATATTCAAGGACCTGGTGGTATTGGTAGTAGCTTAATTTTTTAAAAAATACATCTTAGTATGAATTCCAAGAAATATTTAAATGGAAGTTGATTTAATAACAAGGTATTCTGAGGCAGAACGAATACCCAAATTGTTAATTTTCCAGGGTAGAAATTGTATTATTATACTTCTTACATGTTATTCCTTGTGCCTGTTGTACTTGTTTATTTTCTAGCTGTACTAATAAATGGCTTTAGATTTTTCTAGTATCCTAGTAATTTCATAGCAATTGTGAGTAAGTTTTATTTCAAACTTATTCTTAACCTGAATGCTTAGTTCTTTCTTAGTCCTTCCTTATCTTGTAGCTATACCCTGTTTTCCTTGCATCAGGGTTTTCTGTAATACATAATTTTGGTGTGCTTTTCTGTCAGCTTTAGCTGCTGTGATGGTCTATCATACTATAAATTTACAACCTGGAAAGTGGTCTTTACAAAAGGAACCCACTTCATTGGAAAAATGAAAGCAGATGGACCTCCCCATTAGCAGCCACCTGGAGTAGGACAGAATAGGTCATTATAAGAAGCCCTAGCAACATGACACCTGATGCTTCTACCTGGGACACAAAAGCTCCTTCTTTTTCTGTGGTGGATAATTGTCAGTTCTACTGATATCTTTGTCACTTTTGAAATGCCAAGGGAAATTGAAAATATAATTGTTCTGTGGTACGAATATTTTTGTCATGATGCCACAGTGTAGTAAAGACTGTTCTAAATTTTTCTGATAGGATGATATTCCTTAACTTTCAACTCCTATCATTTAGAGTACTACAGACCCCTCCATGGCTGTCATGAATATCTACCCCTATTTAAGATTTTAAATCTCCAAAGACTAGTAAAAAACAAGCAGCACCAGAAAACAAAGCTATCTGAAGTGTAACTGTGATATGTTGATGTTATTGGGTCATTATACTTTCAAGAAGAAAGATCTACTGAACACATTAAAAAAACAACAATCTTTCTTTTAGGATTTAGTTATCCGTCTGACTGATGATACAGATCCATTTTTTCTGTATAACCTTGTCATATCTGAGGAGGATTTTCAAAGGTAACTAATTTGTTTTTTTGCAGGCCTTATATTTAATCTAGGAATAAGTTTCCATGAATATGTTGGTACTGTTCTCTTTGAAACACATTCAGAAAATTTAGTAGTTATTCTGGAAATACTAGACTGTTTATTTCAAAATTATTAGGATATCTTTGAAAATATTTCATAGGTTATCAGATTTCTGTTTAAAACAGAAATTTGAAGCTAAATTTCTTCACTTTTTTCCTCCCATTAATAAATTCTATAAGAATTAAGATTATCTAGTTGCTAATAATAATTGTAGTCTTTCAGAGCATTAATTATAAGTAAAATCTGAGTGTGATGGCACTCACTGTAATCCCACCACTTGGAGGCAGAGGAAGGAGGATTGTTGCAAAATCCAGGCCAGCCTGGTCTACATAGTGAGACTTGTCTCAAAACCACAAAACAAAACAGGGGATATAAGTAAAGATAGTAATAAATTTCTAAAAAATTTCTTTTCCTGTCGTCTGTATAGTTTAAAATTCCAGCAGGGTCTTCTGGTAGACTTCTTAGCTTTCCCACAAAAGTTAAATTTCTAAAAAATTTCTTTTCCTGTCTTCTGTATAGTTTAAAATTCCAGCAAGGTCTTCTGGTAGACTTCTTAGCTTTCCCACAAAAATTTATAGACCTCCTTCAGCAGTGCACTCAAGAACATGCCAAAGAAATTCCAAGGTAAGTTGCATAAGAACACCACATTATTAAACTTCTTTCAAAATAGATTTTTTTCTGAAAGAAAAGTAGATGGCAAAATGTTTTCCATGTATTATAAGTATTCCTATTTGTGTTTAAAACTGGGATTAAGGCTCCATTAAGTCTCAGATTTTAAGGAATCTTGATTAAAATTAGAAATATTTACCCTTTAATTTTCATGTTTTGACAAAGCCACTAAAGTTATTTGAAATACTTAATAACATCAAGTATTTGTTTTTATAATGATCTTGGAAGAAGAGAAAATAAAGATTTTGTGTGTATTCATATTCATGTCAGGCTAACACCTACCTGATCCTTCTAAAGTTCACAATCTACCTTTTATTGGTTTCATCAATTGATGATTATCACTTGAATTAGATATTTCATTAGGAAGCACAAAATAATGCTTTTCTAAATCTACCATTCTTTCCATGTTAATTAGGTATAATTTTTCTATAAAGTTTCCTTCATAGTTAAGGCTATTTGATTACTCTAAAGTTTATACAGAAAGGATAAATGCTTAATTCTTACTTTAAGTTGTCAATTTTCAGAGTAAGGAGTTGGTACTCTGATTACTTCTATGGTATTCAGCCAGTGTTTGTTTTTGGTTTTTACTATCTCTGTCTCATCTGTCTTTCATTATTAATGCAAGGACTTTTATATAACCACTATGTTTCAATCAACCCCCTCCTCATAATTTACCTTTTACCAGAGGGAGTTCTTTCACATTAGCCCCTATGATTTCAGTATATTGCCATTCCTGGTCTTTCTATGTAGAGGAGCTTATGAATCAATGGCAGAGTTTCACTGTCTTCTAAATGTGTTATAATGTGACTTTTCTTTTCAAAGGTTTTTGCTACAGTTAGTTTCTTCAGCAGCTATTTTGGATAACTCTCCTGTATTTTTAAATGTGGTAGAGACAAATCCTTTTAAGCATCTTATACACTTGTCACTGAAGCTTTTACCTGGAAATGATGTAGAGATAAAGAAATTTCTAGCAGGCTGTTTGAAATGTAGCAAGGTAAGATTGTAAATTTAAATTATTCTTTTAAATTAGATACCAAAATACTTTGATAAGTCCCTAATGAACTATATTATCTTTTTTTTTTTTTTTTTTTTGCAGTACTAGGGATTGAACCCAGGGCCTCCCACTTGCATGCTTTGCAAGTGCTGGACCACTGAGCTGCACCCCCAACCCTTTTTTTTTTTCTTTACTTTTTGAGACAAGATCTCGTTAAGTTACACAGACTTCCTCTGGTCTTGAACTTGGGATCCTCCTGCCTCCGCCTCCCAAGCCACTGGGATTACAGGCCTGTGCCACCACACCTGGCCATTATCATTATTTTTTGTAATGAACTTACTTTAATTGTTTTTCATTTAGATGGGGTACAAGAAATATAGAACTGGACCAGAAATTGAGAGACTTAGATCTCAGGGTTTTTCCTAATTTTCTGTGATCCTAGGGAGGCTACCTAAACTGTTGTGTCATGATTTCATCAGCTGGCATATATGTATGGAACTCTCTCTCTAGCCCATCTTAAATGATAATATACCAATATATCTTGAATATTACAAAATGCTGTATGAGGCCTATGGCATTAGGAAATAGCATAGCACTGCCAGCTGAGACTTTTTAGAAAATTTTTTCAGTTGAATGATACAGATTAGTGTATCTCATACATTAATGGTACACAGATCATATGGGGGTCTTGTTAAAATGCAGGTTCTGATTTAGAAGTTCTGAGGTTTTGCATGTCTAGTGAGCTCTTTGGATGATGCCAATACTATATTTTGCTGTCATTTTGCTGTCCTTTAAGTACCTTGGTTACAGGTGATTTAATTAAATTGTAAGCTGCATAATTTTTTATAAATAGGAAGAAAAATTATCATTGACGCAATCACTAGATGATGTTACTAGGCAACTGGACTTCACACAAAAGGTAAGTCAGATTTCATTTTGTCTTTGTATATCACCTAGACGTTGATTTTGAATTGCTTCTTGAATTTAACACTTAACTGGTGGCATATGGGTCTGACAGACCCAAGTGATGTATTTACTTTCACTTTCTACGTAGTAGTTCTGTCCAAGTGCTCAGCTGTTCAGTTCCTCCCTAAAATTTGGCCTACTTGTTGAGTAATTGTTTGTATTGGTTTTGATTCACTAAGTGGTATGAGATAGAAGAAGGTTTGGGTTTCTGAGACTTGATGTAACCAGGTATGGTTTTTTTTTTTTTTTTTAATTACTATCTCTCTACTTTTATGCAATATTATAATTTTTATAGCAATAACATTGAAAAAAATGACATCCAAATGAGTTCCTATATCTATGAAACCTGATGATCCTCGATTTCCGGAGTTTGTACAACAAATTTTGAATGAATTAGATGAAAAAGATGAATATCTTAGTGATATGGATAATTGTGCTGTCTGTTCCCAGAGCAGCTGCAGGTTTAAAACAAGTGCTTGAGACTCTCATATGCCTCTTGGAGGGTTTGTAATGCTTATTAGTGAAGGCAGATTATAAGTGCCTCTTAGAATTTTACTCATGTATTAAATGCAAAAGGCCTGTCTGATTAAAGTGTTCGAAAGTGCTGTGCAGAAACTGTGGTTACTAACTTTGGAATTTAATATTGTATATTGTGTCTTTTATTTTGTTCCATAATTGAATAAAGTTTCTTTTAAAAATATCAAGAAGTAACTTCCATTTTAAGTACCAAGGATTTTTTTTGTCAATTCAATAAATTATAATACAAGTTTTTATTTTGTTTATAAAACGTTAATAAATATATATTTTGAAGCCAAACAAACAAAATGTTTTAAGAAAGGTTTAAACTAAAACATAAAGCAACTTGCAACAAAAAGAAATACCTATACATGCCTATACAAGGATACCAGTCTTAGTTGCCTGATGCAGTTATGTTCTAGTTAGGGCATATCACCAGTTAAGTGTTAAGTCCAAGCTTTTGTGCATTTTCTTTCAAAGCATGCTACCATTGAGTTTTCCCTTCATTTTACCACCCTTCCCCTACTAGTTAATTATCTTAATGAGATACTTTCTTTTTTTAGATACTTAATTCCACCCAAACATTTGTGCTATCTCCAATACATGACATGTATTTTCTAATTCTTCATTAAATAGGACAACATTTGGTATCATGTATTAGTTCTCTGCCCTCCTTTTATTCATCTCATTCCTCTGGCTTAAAATAGCTTTTCAGTTCCTATCTTCTAATCCTTTCCTGTCTTTCCTTCTGGTATGATGAGAATTAATTCATCTGACAGGCTTAAGCATGATTTAAGTCATTGCTACTACATTTTTGGGACAGGAGTTCAGTTCAGTTGGTAGAGTGCTGTGCTGTGCTCTCTGAGGCCATAGGTTCAATTCCCAGCACCACAAAAGTGGGACGACCTGGGAATCCACTCCTGAAGCAATCCTGAAACAATTATCCGTTGAAAACCCTATGAGATACAACTCAACTATACCACTACTGGGAATATACCCAAAGGGAGATGAGTCATCATACCACAGAGACACCTGCATCTCCATATTCAGTGCAGCACTTTTCACAACAGCAAGGATATGGAACCAACCACAGTGCCCATCAACAGAAAAACGGATAAAAAAAAGTATGGTACATATACACAGTGGAATACAACTCAGCAATAAAAAAAATGAAAATGTCATTTGCAGCAAAATGGATAGAAATGGAGAAAATCATCTTAAGTGAATGAACACAAGCTCAAAAAGAGAAATACTGTATGTTCTCACTCATGTGGGAGCTAAATCTGACTTAAAGGAAGAAAAAATCCAATACATAAACTGATATATAAAAAATGCACAATTAAACTTAGGGATGAAAGTATAATATATAGAGTAGAAAGAAGGAGGGAGGGAACTAGCAGAGGGAAACAAAAGATTGCCAAAGGGAGGATGAGGAGGAGAGTCTATGTAGAGGGATAAAGGGCGAGAGGATAATCACAGTATAAACAACGCAGCTTCATGAGTCTGTTGGAAAAATAGGGGAATAGAACCCAAATGTGCATTTGAGTTTTACTACATATTAGCCATAAGTTTCGATAAACCTTGTGGGTTTATGAAAGTGTTGCCAGAAGTTATGTATTGGATGCATAATGGAAAAAGCTAATACTGTTTTACTCTGTACCCCATCATCATTAACTAATAAAGGCAGATAAAAAATGGGGTCCATTCACAAAAATCTCATAGAAACATGTAATTCAATTATAATATTCCTGCTGTTTCCTGATCATTAGTGTACTCCATTAATAAAAAAGAGATACTTCAAAAATGCAAATATAAATATGAGACAATAAAATGATGTGCTAGTGAAAAAACTTTTAAATAAAAAGATATAAATAAAAATACCAGGATACCATAAACAAAAGAAAGAAAGAAAAAGAAAACCCTGTGAGGGTCATTATGAGTCAGACTTGACTCAACGTCAGCTAACAGCAACAACGACTACATTTTTGCCCCTAGTCCTTGAAACTGAGGGGCACTGTGTCTGATAAACTACATGACTAGGCAGAAAATCAGAAAATACTCTTGCACAACATGGCCTTATTGGGGACCATGTTACAGGGTTTTATCTGTAAGATGTGAACTACTCCTCAGTGTACCTTCCTCCATCTATTTGGGCTGCTTTATTTCTTTTTTGGTTTATTTGTTTTTTGAGACAGAATCTTGCTGTGTATACCAAGCTGGCCTTAAATTCCTTGTATGTGGTGGTGCACACCTGTAATCCCTATGATTTGGGAAGCTGAGGCAGGAGGATCTCAAGTTTGAGACTAGAGGCAGCTTGTACAACTCAGTTTGACTCTGCCTCAAAGTAAAAAGATAAAAAAGGGATTGGGAGTACGGTTTAGCGGTAGAGCACTTGCTAGCTTGTACAAAACACTAGGTTCAACTCCCCAGTATTGCAAAAAATAAAATAAAAAATAAAAGCTTAAAAATACTTTAGGCCTGACATGTAGGCCATTTTAGCTCTAAAATTATTTTTGTTCTAATCTCAATTTCTTCAAATTGAAAAGAAATCTGTGTAGGAAAAGGCTTAGAGCATGTTGGATAGCTGAAATTTCATTTTCTTTAATATTATACATATTGCCATATTCTAATTACAAATGTATTATGGAGAATGTCTTAATGTTTTGTATTGGACTCTTAACATAGACATTGTCAGAAAAAATACAAGAATTAGATAAGTTACGGAATGAATGGGCATCCCACACAGCATCATTGGCAAATAAGCATTCTCAGGAACTGACAAGTGAGAAAGAAAAAGCTTTGCAGGTAAGAACAGTAAAGATAAATAGAAAAATATTTTTTTGATTGCTCTTAGGCATTTTTTAACTATAAAAGTAATGAATGCTTGCTTTAAAATTTTCAAATGTTACAGAAGTAACTAAGATAAAAATTAAGTCTTTCAAAGTCTTACTACCCAGAGATAATCTATAAACATTTTGTTGTAGTTGTCCAGACTTTATACATATGTAAATATTATGCAATTTATAAGTACCTGTTTATAAATGTATAGCAATGTAAATTATATAGATGTATATTTATGCATGGGCTGGGATTTAGCTCTGTTGGTAGAGCACTGCTCTGCAGTCTCTGAGGTCCTGGGTTTGATTCCCAGCACCATAAAAATGAGAGAAGGATATGGCAATCTACTCCCAAGGCAATCCTGAAACAATCAGCCATTGAAAACCCTACCAGGGTCTTTATGAGTTAGACATGACTTGGCGGCAACAACAACAGCAACATATTTATGCATAATAGTTTCTGGTTTGTTTTGTACTAAATGGAGTCTTACTGGATGTATGTTGATTATACCTTTTTTTCTCTTGACTGTTTAGCTATTTAACTTTAGTGGCTACATAGTAGTTATCATTTGGATGTAATTTAAGTAATTTAACTACTTACCAAACTGGTGGACATTTAAGTGCTTTGAAATTTTGATTATTGCAAACAGTAGTGAAATGAACATTCTTTGTTGAGACTGCAACATATCCTTATAAAATCTTGATGGATGCTGCAAATTTGCCATCCAAAAATATTATGCAAAATGAAATCCCAATGATACTTAACTTTCCAATGCTCTTGACTTTATTAACCATCTTAATATTTGCCACCTGATAGTCATTAAGGTAATACTTGTTTTGATTTATATTTCTTAGATTTTGCATGAAGATAATCATCTTTTAACATGACTTTGACCATTTTTATTTCTTCTATAGATTATTTATTTTTATTTTATTTTATTTTTTGCAGTAATGGGGGTTGAACCCAGGGCTTCGTGCTTGCGTGCTTTGTAAGTGCTGTACCACTGAGCTGCACCCTCAGCCCATGTTTTTACCTTTTTTTTTTTTGAGACAGGGTCTCGCTAAATTATGCAGACTGCCTCTGGTGTTGAACTCCTGATCCTCCTGCCTCCGTCTCCCGAGTTGCTGGGATTACAGATGTGCGCCACCACACCCAGCTTCTTCTATAGATTATTTTTAAAATAACTTATATTTTCTTTTGCTGTGTAATTATAATTTTCTACTGCTTTTAGTGTGATTTCTTTTTTACCCTCTGTATTATAGCTTTTCTCTTTTTTTAATGGTTCTGGAGGGTTGAACCCAGCAGCCCACAGTCTACCACTGAGCTGCATCCTCAGCCCATTTTTTACATTTTGAGTCAGAGTCTCAGTATGTTATGCAGGCTGCCTCTGGCCTCATATTTGCAATCCTCTTGCCTCTGCCTCCCTAGTCACTGGGATTATAGGTATGAGACACCATACCTGGTACAACCTGAGTCTTTTAAAACACTAAAAAACAGAAAAGCATCAAGTCTCATAAAAAAGGCAAAGCATTAATTAAGAAGATAAGGGATATAATATGGAGATAAAAATCCATTAGAAAGTATATATGATGTTGTGGTGATGCATTTAAACATATAGATGAAATATGAGTTTCTAAGGATGTATATGGAAGAGGGGCCTGGCAACCTACTCCCAAGGCAATCCCGAAACAGTCAGCCATTGAAAACCCTATGCGGAAAAAAAAAAAAAAGAAAAGAAAACCCTATGAGGGTTGCTATGAGTTGGATACCGACTCGACAGCGCCTAACAACAACAAGGATGTATAGGCTGGGATTTAGCTCAGTTGGTAGAGCGCTATGCTGTAGTCTTTGAGGTCCCGAGTTCAATTCCCAGCACTGCAAAAATGGGAGAAGGGCCTGGCAATCCACTCCCAAGGCAATCCCGAAACAGTGAGCCATTGAAAACCCTATGAGGATTGCTATGAGTTGGATACCGACCCTACAGCACCTAACAACAACAACAAGGATGTATAAACTAAGAAAATGAGCTCAAGAAAAAAACCCATAAATTCAAACATCAATAATTATGGAGGAAATGAGAAAGGAACTTAAAGATAAATGCCTTAAATAGGTGCTAGATGCAAATGTTAAAAAGCTAATTGTATCAGGCCTTTAAGGAAAAGAAATTCCTTGTTACTTCACTGTTTCAAAGCATAAGGAAAATGGAAAAATGTCCTTTCACTTCATGAAGCTTGTATAATTCTAATACCATAGTCTATAGCTCATAACTGTAATAAGCAGACCAATATGGAGGGGCAATCTTGAACCACTGCCATTTAGGAATATAAATAGAAGCATCTTGAATTAAATATTAGAAAATTAATTCAGGAGGATGTTAAAAAGCCTTATGACTATCATCCAATGAATTCAAAGATAGTTCCGCATTTGGAAATCTATAGTTTATTATATTGTTAGATTAAAGGAGAAAAACATAATATCATTATTTGGTTATAACCAGGGCTTCAAACCCACAAATAATTGGGTTCAGGTTCAGGTGCAGGTTCAGTATGTTAAAATGTAGAGGATTTGGTTTGGATTTGGGTTTAAAATTTTAATCTGGTATGTAGGTAGATGAATCAATTTAAATTTTTTTCAATTTATATAATAAAACAACGAATGATACAAAACACAAAAAAGCAACAATCAAAGAAATAATAATAATAATTAAAAGCTGAACCTGAACCCAGTTCAGGGTTCATCAGGTCTGGGTGGGTTTGAAGCTCTGTTAAAAACTGAAACAATATAATGTTTAAAACAGAATCCAAAAATATGCTTTCTTTGTACACACATAGGTTCACATTACATATATTATTTATTAGTTTGCTTTTTATATATAATCATATAGCAATTTTCCCTTAACTTGAAGACCGTTACATCTAAAAATATGTGTGTTTAAGAGAAGCAGAAATTATAAACAAGATCATGGTGCTAAATTTATCTTTCCTGAAATCCATAAGTGAAAATAGACCCTTTTTTAAATCAGAGAAATCTAATAGTGATGAAAAAGAAATTATGATTGTTTTCTTCTGATCTTTCTGTATTTTTATTTCTGACTTTTCTTCTTTGATATATTTTTATTCTATAATAGGCACAGGTTCAATATCAACAGCAGCATGAACAACAGAAAAAAGATTTGGAAATCCTCCATCAGCGAAATATCCACCAGCTACAAAACAGATTGTCTGAGTTAGAAGCTGCTAATAAAGACCTAACTGAAAGGAAATATAAAGGAGATTCCACTATTAGAGAACTTAAAGCAAAACTTTCTGGGGTTGAAGAGGTATTGAATATTGGCTTCTCCCCCCATCCTAACTTTAAAGAATGTCTTGGTTTGGTCACTTTATTCTCATTTTATAACTTGTGTGGGTGGTGGTCTTCTCGTTGCTCTGCAAAGATCTCTTGAGGTGTTAGCATAGTCCTTTCAGGTAATGCAAAACAAATTGAGAATCTGAAATTTGAAGAAAAAACTAATTCAGAGCAGAACTGAGATAAATTTGGATGTTTTTAGTTAGCACCTTGAGCAGCTAACTGGCATAGCTATGAAATTTTTTAGTGTAGTTTTAATAATAGTTACTTAATTAGCATCTTGAGCTGTTAACTGGCATAGTTACTTAGCATCTTGAGCAGTTAACTGGCATAACTACCAAATTTTTTAGTATAGTATTAGTTACTTATTAGTGCAGTTTATCTCATGGTATACTCATTGTTGACAGGGCTTGTGCTTTCCTTCACCCTATGCAATATGTTAAACAACCATGTGAAGCTTACTGTCCGGTAATAGTAGTGATAAAAGTAATAATCACTTCTGGATGATAGCTAATACTGAGCACTTGCTATCTGGTAGGCCCTATTTGAGTGTTTTACGTAGGCAAACTTACTTCTTGTAATAATTCTTTAAGGTAGGCACTGTTGTTACCCACATTTTACAAATGAATGAAACTAAAAAAAGAGGTTTAGTTTTAACAAAGAGGTTAAATAATGTGCTGAACATCATATGGAAGAGTGAGGTTTGGAGCTCATTTGTTATTTACCTGTCTTTGCTAATACCTCATCCTTTCAAGCACCAGAAAAGGATTTTTTTGTTTGTTTTTGCAGTGCAGCTATCAAACCCAGAGCCACATGCATATTAGGCAAGTGTTCTACCACTGAGCTATACCCCTATCAGAGAAGTTTTAAAGTTTTGCTGTCATGGCACACCTGCAGACATAGCCCTGTGGCATCCGATCCCGTCAGATCTCGGAAGCTAAGCAGGGTCGGGCCTGGTTAGTACCTGGATGGGAGACCGCCCAGGAAAACCAGAAGCTGTAGGCTTGGGAGAAGGACCTGGCAACCCCCTCCCAAAAATCAATCTGCCATTGAAAACCCTGTGAACAGCAGAGAAGCACTGACAATTGTGTTTCCCCTGTTGTACAGAGGGTCGCTATGAGTCGGATACCGACTCAAAAGCACCTAACAACAACAAGTCATGGCACAGCACATTTGTTGATACTTTAGCATTGGTGATAGTCTCCTACTTAGTGTTATTGTACATTATTATAATGTGGCTTGTCGGAAAATACATGGTTTTTTGTTTTTTGTTTTTTCTTTTTTTTTTCAAGGCAGGGTTTTGCTATGTTGTCCAGGTTGGCCTAGAATTACTGGTCTCAAGCAAACCTTGCCCCATGTTACTGAGTAACTGAGATTACAGGTGTGCACCACTGTATCTGGCTTGTAGGGTTTTAAAAAGACTGTAATATTTAAAAGCAAAGATAGTAAACTTCCAGTTCTCCAGGCATGTTTAGAAGCTCTAAGGCTTGACCCATTTTATGTTCAGATCCTAATATTGCATTCTGCCTTGACAATAGATGTCTACACTTTTTTTTCCCTATACTCTACGTTTCACACTAGTTAGTAAAACATTGCAGGCTTCATGAATGGTGCATTTGTAGTCTAATTTCTTCATTGTAATGCGATAGGATTTTTTTTTTCCTATCTCAACCCTGAAGCTAGCCATTCTGTTAACAATTTCCGTTATGTTGACTTTTATATAATCTCACTGTGTTAGTTACTTCTGTGTTGCTTTGACAAAATGCCTGGCATAAACAAGGGGAAAAGGGTTTATTTTGGCTCACAGTTTCAGAGGTTTCAGCCTGTGGTCCTACATCTCCATTACTTTGGGCCTGAGGCTAGGCTGAACATCATGGCAGCAGGAGTGTGTGGGGTGAAAGCTGTTTACTTCATGAGAGACAGAAAGCAGAGGGGCCCTCAGGGACATGCCTCTATTGACCTACTTTGTCTAGCTAGGCCCCACTTCCTAAAGTTTCCCCCATCATCCAGAATATCACTGCCAATTTTGGACCAAGCATTCAAAACACAGGCCTGTGGGGGGCATTTCATATTCTAACCATAACACTAATCAAAATATGTCTTTCAAGATTTGTCTAACACTTACGAATTCTAAGTCATGGCCTAGGAACTTAAAATAAAAAGTAAAAAATGGGCTGGAGGTGCAGCTCAGTGGTAGAGCACTTGCAAAACATATGTGAGACCCAGGGTTTAAGCCCCCAGTACCAAAGGAAAAAAAAAAGGAATTAATGCCCTAAAAATAATTGCTAAAATTGTTACCATTTATTGGGTGTTTACTATGTGCTAGTCAATATGCTAGGCAATTCACATAAGGATTTTTGTGACAATTAAAATAATTTATGAATTTTTAAAATCATTTTTGTTTTACAAATGAGGGAACCAGACTTATAGGGGGTTAAGTAATCCCAATATTATAGTGTACCTGAGCCTCAAATTGAAATCAACTCTGTCTGATACTGAAGTCATTGTTCCTAAAGCCATTATAGTATAATACTATAAAAATTACCTTTTAAATTTTTTGTTAAAGGTTATAATTATGTAGGAATACTATATCCTGGATTTTTGTGTACCAGCTACATTTGAGTTGGTAGTAGCTGATTGAGAAGTGATCTATTCTAGAGGCTTGTTCAAAATCTATTTTTAATGAATAATTATTGTTTGCTTGTTTTTATTTTAAAGCATGAACCAAATGAAAGTCCAGAAATGTTAACATTTTTTTTGGCGTTACTGGGGGTTGAACCCAGGGCCTTGTGCTTGCGTGCTTTGCAAGTGCTGGATCACTGAGCTACACCCCTAGCCCATATTTTTTTTATTTTTTTATTTTTTGAGACAGGGTCTTGCTAAGTTATGTGGATTGCCTCTGGTCTCGAACTTTCCATGCTCCTGCCTCCACCTCCCAAGCCACTGGGATTATAGGCGTGTAACACTGTGCCTGGCAATGTTAACATATTTGTTGACATGGAAAGATATTTTTAATATATTATGGAAAAAAGGCAGATTATGAAACTATGCAGTGTGAACCCTTTTTGAAAAAATACCTGTGTATATAAGCAGCAGAGAAAAATAGTAACTCTAGGTCATGGCTCTTAACCTTAGCTACCTTTAGAATCAGTGAGGGAGATGTCATGAAATTCTTGTTACAAGTTTTTAAAAGTTGTAATTTGTTCATACATCAGAGTTGTTTTGTTTTCTGTGTTATGATTGAAATAGTATCTTTTACAGTTGTATTCCAGATTGATAATTTACAAATACTATTAGGTGATCATGTTTTTTTCTTTTTTAAATCTCTATTAGAACTATTTAAATTACTTAAAACTTTTAAAATTTTTGAGAGAGAATCTCACTATATAGCCCAGGCTGTCCTTGAACTTAGGATCTTTCTCTCAGTCTCTCAAGTGCTTAGATTATAGGCATGTCCCATCATGCCTGGCTTAAAGATTTTAATTCTAATAACCAAACTAGCCAGTTTCCCTTTTTGATAATGCATAGTTTCTATCTCTACCTGTAGGAGTTACAGCGGAATAAGCAAGAAGTCCTCTCTTTGCGAAGAGAGAATTCTACCCTGGATGCTGAATGCCATGAGAAAGAAAAGCATATTAATCAGCTACAAACAAAAGTAGCAGTTTTAGAACAGGAAATCAAGGATAAAGACCAGCTTATTGTAAGAACCAAAGAAGCATTTGATACAATCCAGGAACAAAAGGTCTTTAAAATTTTTATAAGTAAATTAATGATCATATTTATAAGTGATGCTTTCCCTAAACAAATGCACATGCCCTAATTATTTACATTTAAAAAAAAAACAGGTGGCTTTAGAAGAAAATGGTGAGAAAAATCAGATACAACTGGGAAAACTTGAGACTACAATAAAATCATTATCAGCAGAACTTCTAAAGGTTTGTTTTAAAAATTTAATGGAATTACCAATATTTCATTGGATTATATAGAGGTATACATATGTGGCTCTTTTGTAGGCAAATGAAATTATAAAGAAGTTACAAGGGGATCTGAAAACTCTAATGGGTAAGTTGAAACTGAAGAATACAGTTACTATTCAGCAAGAAAAACTCTTGGCTGAGAAGGAGGAAAAATTACGAAAGGAACAAAAAGAATTACAAGATGTTGGACAGTCTCTCCGAATTAAAGAACAAGAGGTAATTAATATTTTATGTTTTTTCATTGTGATTTTTATTTATAGAGTATAGCAAGGTTCCTCAGATGTATTTTTAAAATTTCTATGTTACACGATAGCTCTTTTTGGAACAAAAGAGCAACTAAATTCATAAAAAGTTAATAACTATTTTAGTTTGAAAAGTTAGTTGTCATGACTCATATCTTGATTGCTCTTATTTGTACAGAATGTATGAATAGTTGTGTTGTATATACATACTTAAATATTTCTCTATATAATTGAACTAATTTCTTCATTCTCATTTAATCATATTAGTAGAAATCATTTATTTAGTTATTTAATTAGTAGTAAAGCACTTCTTTGGTTTTCATTTAAACCTTTATTTTGTTTGACTTACTAAAGGTTGACATATTTCAGGTATGCAAATTACAAGAACAATTAGAAGCTACAGTTCAAAAACTTGAAGAAAGTAAACAGCTTTTAAAAAATAATGAAAAGTGTAAGTATATTTTTATGTAAATAAAGTTTGTAGTTTTAGTCTTAACCTGAAGTTTTTTATTTGAATTCATAAAGTATAGGTAAATTAAGATATTGCTATATATAGTGATTTTTCCTTTAAATATTTGTCTTAATGTCTTTGCTATAATAAATTATATCATATACACTATAAAATAGTTATTATCATTATAAAGAAAACTATCACATCAGTAACCTAAAATTAAGAGTGTTAAAAATGTTGACTATAATTTACTGTTTAAATCCTCACTCCCTTTTTAAAATTGCTATTAATATTAATTATAATAATAATATGAGTTATGTGAAACTAAGATATAAGAAGAAACTTAATTAACATTTTCTCAGTTCTTATGTGTCTGGGTATCAGACATAAGATTGTGAACTTTAAACTATAAGATATCATTCTAGGAGCAAAAACTTTGAAAGAAATTTTTAGCTAATGGAAGTATTTGCTTCTCCAGGTAAAGGAATAAGGAGTCCTATGTGGCAGTTGATAGAATAAGAATCTTTATTTATGAAAATTTGATGAACCTCTCATTCAACTGTAATGTAAAGCAACTGTAAAAATTTAAAAAAAACTTATTATGTCCACAAGTGGTTATGTATGCCTATAATCCCAGCACTTGGGAGGCTGAGACAGGAGGATCTTGAGTTTGAGGTTAGCTTGGGCTACGTAGTGAGACTCTGTCTCAAAAAATCAAAAGGGAGGTGTACTTATTATAATTTTTAAATATTTAAAATAAGAAAAATTAAAATGTCAAAATTCTGTACCTTCGTTCTTGTTCTCTTATTTAAGTAATCACATGGTTAAATAAAGAACTAAATGAAAATCAGCTAGTAAGAAAGCAAGATGTATTGGGTTCTTCTACCACTCCATCTGGACATTCCAGCAGCAATATAATCAGAAGTGGAATTTCTCCTAACCTGAATGTGGTAAGATTTGAAATAAGATATGAATGATATTAATGAAGTTCCTAAAACAAAAGTATTGCCAGGTTGTTAGGAAGCGTCTATGACTTAAGGTGATGGTACCAGTACAGACCAGAGTCTACAATTATTTAGCATAGAGTAAAGTGTAAGTTGCCCTTGGAATTGGGACATAGGCATACTTGCTCTTAACAAAGAGGCTGTATTTCAAGAGCATACTTCTTTGTAAGACTTTACTGGATATAGAAATTATTCATTATTCAATGCCAAATATACTGAAAAACTTTAAAACACACATGAGCATGTACGTGCACACATACACAGAGACTCACAGGCCCTGGACTCTCCTATTGAACATAACAATTTCATAGAATGTATCAACATTCAGATAAGGTCACTCTCTGATGATGACAAATCAAGACAGAACCAAGAGCATTCTTTAATACACAGATAAATGAATATTGCCATCCACAAAAATTGCTAGTCATACCTCTGTCCTGCCTAACGTTAGTGGCTATGACTTCTTTAACCTCTTGTAGCTTTGGTCTTAATACATTATTCCTGCTTTATTAGGTAAGGTTTATTTAGATACCAGTCATACATTTATGCTCATTTTCTGATAGCTTCTAATTTATGGCAAAAGTTCTCTTTCTTAAACTTTCCCTTAAATCTCTTGTTGTTAGGTGCTGCTGAGTTGGGTCCGACTTAGTGACCTTATGTATACAGAATGAAACATTTCTCAACTCTGTGCCATGCCCAGCACTATGTTAGTGCTTCTCTGCTATTCATAGGATTTTCCATAGCTGAATTTTTTGTGATTGTTGTGGGGATGGGTTGCCAGGTCCTTCTCCCATTTTTTTCTGGTACTGGATATTGAACCCAGGGCCTCAGAGCATGCAGAACAAGCACTCTATCAACTGAGCTAATATCCAACCCTAAATCTCCTGACATGTGCCTAAATACAATAAGTCCCTATTAATACTTTCTGAGAATACCCCAAGATTCCCCATAGTATGGAGTCTTCTTCATTTCAAGGTTCAATAAACCCAGCTTTTATGCTTATAGATATGTTCTTGGTGCTCTTTGGCTACAGAGGATTGCCAGAGAGTATAGAATTCAGATGTCTCCTTGAATATTTAATCTAATAGACAGTACTTTGTGTCTGAAAATGGGGAAGATTGCTGCTAAATTGGAAAAGGGGGTAGAAAGAAATGTCAAGCTATCACTTGAAAAAAGTGATACGCTTAACTTTAAAGGCTGGTGATAAATAGCTGTGTGAAATATATTTGTATTGTGTGGCCACTGGTATACACAGTTCTTCATATTTGTGTTTCAAGTGATTTTTTATGAAAATGAACTTTGTTTTTATAACATTGTTTAATGACAGTGCCACCATATTGAAAATTAGTGTAAAGCAGATTATTACTTCAGTCCATTTAAGAACACTAATCTTGTTTTGACTAAGTCTAGCAGGAAATTATTTTTATCCCTGATTGGGTCAATTTATGATTTCTCATTCTTCTCGACACCTTCTGAGTGAGGAAGGCTAGAGTGTATCAAGATAATTCAGTATTTGTTTTAACTTACTTCAGAGGCTGGCCTAGTAGCTTATTTGACTGAAGCTTGCACAGCCACTTTGAAAAGCCCTCTGGACCATAGGGATTTCAGCTTTGTGCTGTGTAAAAAATAAAGCAGTTTTGTAGTATCATCATAAACAAAATTGCTCTCTGAGATATTGCACTTAACTATTAATTTTTACTAACAGATGCTAATGCCTCTTGCATCAGCTAATACTATTTAGAATTATTTCTCATTCTTAATCATTTTTATGTTTTTATTTTTAGGTCGATACTAGACTGACTTATCCAAGCTGTGGGATTGGTTATCCTGTCTCCTCTGCATTTGCATTCCAGAATACCTTTCCTCATCCAATATCTACCAAGAATACCATCCACCCAGTTTCAGGACCAAAGGTAGCCGAACTAATTAATACTTTTTTGGGAAAAATAAAGGAACACTAGCATGTAAATTGTTTCATCTTATAAAAGCTCATTTATTGTTTGACCAGTTGCTAAGTATTAGGTAATATGAGATGTAGACATTGCTGAATATCTAGTATATATGTTTATAAGAAAGATATGCACCATATGTGTCTTGAGTCACTGCAATTTATAAAAGCCCGGATATTAGTCTGTTTAAACTTTTCTTATTCATATTCATCTCTCCACTTATTGACATATATTAGATGTGATAAAATTTTTGGATTCTGTTGCTGGAATTTAAAGGTCTATAGGTCTATAGGTCCTCTTCTTCCTCTTCTTCTTCTCCTTCTCCTTCTTCTTCTTTTTCTTCTTCTTCTTCTTTTTTTTTAATGTGCTGGAAATTGAATCCAGGGCCTTGTGCATGCTATGCAAGCACTCTACCACTTGGCTACATCTCCAGCCTCTCTAGGGCAGGCTTACAGTAAATCTAAAACAGTTTTGGCAGCATTCTCTCAAACAGTATATGGCAAGCAATTCTTCCAACCCTTGATTTACTTGCAAAAAATTTTTTTTGAAATACTGGGAGATTGAAACCAGGGCCTCCGTCAAGTGCTCTACCACTAAGCTGCACCCCCAGCCTATTATTTATAGGCCGCGTTTGGCCTAGAATCTGTAATCCTTCTACCTCGACCTCCTGAGTTGCTTGGATTACAGGTGTTCACCATGGTGCATGGCTTCACTTGAGTTCTTTATCATTATTATTTCTAATGTTTTAGTTGTGCTTAGTTGGCTGTTCTTAAACATAGAAGCAAGATTGTCAAGGTTTTTCTGGTTTGTTTATTTTGCAGTACTTGGGGGTTGAACCCAGGGCCTTGAGCATGCTAGTCACGTGGCCTCCCACTGAGCTGCACCCCAGCCCCTTTTTAACTTTTTTTTTTTTTAATTTTGAGACATGGTCTTGCTAAGTTGCCTCTGGCCTTGAACTTGCAATCCAACTGCCTCAGCCTCCCAAGTTGCTAGGCTAGCTCCACTGTTTTTGTTTTTGAGGTGAGGTTCCTCTGTGTTTTGAGGCTGGCCTTGAACTTACCATTCTCCTGCAACATACTACTATTCCTGGCTTCATCATCTCTGTATTCTTTTGATCATGTACTCTCAACAGTTAAAAAAATAAAGAAACTGATGAGTTTGAAACTATAATACAAGAATATTTCTTTATTTGTGAATCATATGTATATACTGCTAAACTACTGTATTATATATAATATAATTTAGTGGTTAAGAAAGTAGGAGCTAGCTGGATTTTGTGATTCCAGCCTGTAATCCCAGCATTCAGGAGATTGAGGCAGGAAGATGGCCAGGTCGGACCAGTTTGGGGTACATAGTAAAACTTTGTCTCATAAAAAAAGAAAGTGGGATCTGATGTTGGGGTTTAAATCCTGCCTCTTTCAGTATGAAATTGGGCAAACCACTAAAAAATAAAAAATAACATCCAATTCAAACACCTCAGTTTCCCTACCTGTAAAGTGGAGTGCTAATTTTATCTACCTTACTGGATTATTGACTTAAGTGAATTAGTGCTTAGAATGGTGCCTGACATGTGATAAATGTTTGATAAATCTGCTTTTATTAGTAATAAAGTGTATTCACGCTGAAAGAATATGTAAGAGTATTTTTAGAAGGATATGCTATAGCAACAAAGAGAACAAGCACTAGATAGTTTTTAAAGCAAGATACACAAAATAAGTTTTCCTTTACTTTTGAAGACAGTAAAAGCCAAGGATTCATTCATTCAGTAAATATTTTATGAATAAGTACTGTGTGTAGGCGTTGTCCTATTTGCAAAAGCTAAAGCAGAAAACAAGACAAAGCCTGTGTCTCTCTGATGCTTGTGTTTGTGGTAAAACACTGTTAGATAGTAAACTATAGTATCTTTCTAGTTAAACTGTTATCATAGGGATATTATTTTATGTCAAAGAAAATATGATTGAATCTTGGGATAAATTTGTGATTCTTGAGGTCAGACACAATCAGATTTCAAGAGTTTATTTACATACACAAAGGATTTTCTACAATGTAAAAATAGCCAGATGACTGATTGATTTTTTTTTTTTTTTTTTTTTTTTTTTGGTGGTACTGGGGGTTGAACCCAGGGCATCGTGCTTGCATGCTCTGCAAGTACTGGACCACTGAGCTGCACCCTCAGCCCATTTTTTTACTTTTTGAGACAGGGTCTCGCTAAGTTACGCCGACTGCCTCTGGTCTCTAACTTGGGCTCCTCCTGCCTCTGCCTCCCGAGTCGCTGGGATTACAGGTGTTGTGCCACTGTGCCCAGCAATAACTGATTTCTTTATCTTGATGATGTTTGGCCCACAGTGTGTATTAGAAACAGATTTTATCTAGAGATAGTATTCATTAGTCTGATTAAACATTTCATTCACTGCATGTTTTAATTTATTTGGTATTAAATTTTGAAAATATGAGTATGGGAAGCTTCCAAAGGTATAAGAGAATATTTTAAATATCTTTCTTGTGGTTCCTAATCCTCTTCTCAGAAAAAAATAGTTAGGAGTTTCCTGTGATGTATCCCCAAAACACTCAAAGCATAAAAAAGAATATATGTATGTTCTCATATGAATGATTTCGTATGTAGATAGTACATGCCCATTGTTCTGTGCCTTACTTTTTTCATTTAACAATATCACTATGAGTAGATCTATTTCAGTGTAGCAGAGTATGCTTTTTAAAAATGATTTTGTAGTATTCTATTATATGGATATACTATAATTAATCTGTTTGTGGATGACTAGATTGTTTTCAGGCTATGTACTCACACACTGCTCCAATGACTTTGTGCATACAACTTTGTGGTCTTGTACAAATAGATTTATAGGGTAAGGTCTTAGAAATAACTGAGTCAAAGGAATTTTTGCCTATCTGGTGACTGAAATAGTATCTTACTGTAATGTTAATTAACATTTCCCTGATCATAATAATGAAGAACTTCTTATATATTTATAGGTTGTATTTCATAGTCTGTAAAATTCTTATTTATTTCTTTTGCTTGTTTTTCACTTGGGATGTTTAACATTTATAAAACGACTATGAATATTCTTCATACTTTCTGGAAACTAGTCACTCTTGCTTTTATGGGTAGTTTATGGGTTGACTTTCATTATTTCCCAATTTTTGGTTTGTCTTTTTGCTCTCTTCATTGTGCTTCTTTTTCTCTTTTCTTTTTCTTTTTCTTTTCTTTTTTTTTTGACTTAAATGTTTTTTGTAAAGATACAGTATACATACCATAAAATTCTGCCATTGTAAGATACAGTTTAGTAATTTTAGTCGGTTTATACAGTTGTGAAAAAATCATCACAGTTTAATTTTAGTTAGTTCCTTAGGCTTGTTTGTAGTTAATTTCTGCTCTTGTCTCGAGCCCGGTGCATCTACTGACCTGCTTTTGGATTTCGTATGAATGGAATCATACTATACATAAGTTTTTGCTTGTTTTTTATCTCTCTCTTTCAGTCAGCATATATAACATGTTCAAGATTCATTCAGGTTTTAATGTGTATCAGTAGTTCATTTAATTGCTCAAGTGTTATTGCATTGTACAGGTTTGCTACAGTTTATCCATTTATTAGCTGACAAATGTTTAGGTTGATTTTAGTTTTTAGATATGATAAACAAAGCTGCCATGAACATTTGTATCTTACCTTTTATATTTGTTGGGCAAAAATACCAAAGAATGAAATGGCTGGTGGTACATGTTTGATTTTAAGAAAATACCAAACTTTCCCAAAGTGTTTTTACTATTTACTACCAGTAGTCTAATAGTTTAAGTTATTCTACAGTCTTCCAATAAGAATGTTTAATTTTAGCCAGGTACAATAGTGTATACCTGTAATTCTGGTGACTCAGGAGGCAGAGGCAAGAGGATTATGAGTTTGAGGCCAGAGGCAGTCTGTGTAATTTAGTGAGATTCTGACTCAAAATAAAAAAATAAAAAATGAAGCTGGATGCAGTGGCACACACCTGTAATCTCAGTGACTCGGGAGGCAGAGGCAGGAGGATTGCAAATTGGAGACCAGAGGTAGTCTGTGTAATTTAGTGAGACCCTGTCTCAAAAAAGTGAAAAATGAGCTGGGAGTTCAGCTCAGTGTTAACAGCACTTGCAAAGCAAGCAAGCACAAGGCCCTAGGTTCAATCCTCATTACCGCAAAAAAAAAAAAAAAAAAAAAATTGACTGAGGATGCATCCCAATGGTAGAACACTTGCAAAAGTATGTGTGAAGGCCTAGGTTCAAGCACCAAGTATCACAAAAAAAGAGAGAAAAGAATGTTGTTTAATTTTAATGACATTAGTAGGTATATAGAGATATTTCACTGTAGATTGATTGATTGATTTATTTATTTAGGTATTTATGTATGTTGGCAGTACCGGGTTGTTGGATCCAGGGCTTCATAGATGATTTTGTAAATGCTCAACCACAGAGCCTTGCCCCCAGCCTGTTTTTTTCTTTTTCCCGCTTTATTAGTGAATGATGATGGAGTACAGAATAATTCAGCAATGCGCCAGCCTATTTTTTACTTTCTATTTTTGAGACAGGATCTCATTAAGTTGTGCAGACTGCCTCTGGCCTCGAACTGGTGATCCTCCTGCTTCTGCCTTCTCAGTTGCTGGGATTAAAGGTGGGTGCCACCAGGCCCAGCTCTCATTGTGGTTTTAATTTTCGTTTCCCTAAAAGTTGATAAGATTGGGCATCTTTTTTTGTGTTTATTTGACATAAGTATATCCACATTGGCAAAATATCTGTTTTGTATCTTTTGCCCATTTTTAAAAAAGGTTTGTCTTAGTGAGTTAGGATTTCCTTATGTATTCTGGTTACATGTCCTTTTGTTGTTAGGTGCCATCAAGTCACGTCCAACTCATAGCAAACCTATGTGCAACAGATGAAACACTCCCTGACACTGTACCATGTCCAGCACTATGTCATTGCTTGTCTGCTATTCATAGGGTTTTCAATGATTGATTGATTTTTGGGGAGTAGGTTGCCAGGTACTTCTCCCAAGTTAATAGCACCTAGTGTTCTCAGGTGGTCTCTCATCCAAGTACTAACCAAGTTCAACCCTGCTTAACTTCCAAGATCTAACAGGATCGGATGCCAGGGTGGTATGGCTGCAGGCACATGTCCTTTATTACACATGATTTACAGATATTTTTTCTCAGTCTGTGACTTTCCTTTTTGTGTATGTATGTATGTATGTATGTATGTATGTATGTAATTTTATTTACAGGTTCTCATTATGTAGTACAGGCTGGCCTTGAACTCACTATGTAGCCTATGCAGGCCTCCAACTCATGACCCTTTTGCCTCAGCGTCCTGAGTGCTGGGATTATAGGCATGCACCTTCATACTTGGCTTCTTTACTTCTATGCATTTTGGTTTTGGTGTTTTCTTGCTTTTTTAAGTCTTTGAGATGCATTTTGAAGTTGTTTGTTTTAAATGTTTCCATTTTTTGATGTGCCTACAGCCATAGTGCTGTGACATCCAGTCCTGTCAAATCTCGGAAGCTAAGCAGGGTCAGGCCTGGTTAGTACTTGGATGGAAGACCGCCTGGGAACACCAGATACTATAGGCTTGGGAGAAAAATCTGGCAACACACTCTCAAAAAACAATCAGGCATTGAAAACCCTATGAATAGCAGAGAAACACGGACAATAGTGTTTTGCCTGTTATATATAGGGTTGTTACAAATTGGGCACCTAACAATAACAACAGCAACATTTTTGAGGTAGGCATTCATTGCTATAGCCTTCCCTAGTTGTATGGCTTATAATTGCCAGGTTTTGGTATGTTGTGTTCACATTTTCATTTGTTTCAAGGAACTTTTTCCTATCTGACTTTCTTGGTGACTCACTGTTCATTCAAAAAGCATTCTGTTCAGTCCCTTTGTATTGTATAGTTTCTAAAGTTTCTTTGGTTGTTGATTTCTAGTTTTTTCCATTGTTATCAGAAAAGATACAGAATATGATTTAAATTTTTTTGAACTGAAGACTTATTTTGTGGCCTAATATGTGGTTGCTTCTAGAGAAAGTTTCTAGTGCTGATGAAGAGAATTTGTATTCTGTAGCTGTTGGTTGGAATATTCTGCAAATGTTAAGTCTATTTCATCTATCGTATAATTTATCTCTGATGTTTCTTTGTGAATTATATTTCTGAGTGATCAATCCATTGGTGAGATGGGGTATTGAAATCGTTCACTATTGTATTTGAGCCTCTCTCTTCTTTTAGTTCTAACCATGTGTTTTTATAAATTTGGGCGCTGTGACATTAAGTGCATATAGATTTATAATCATTATGTCTTTATGAATTGATTTCTTGATCATTATTAGTGATTTCCTTGTCTCTCCTTGTGTTTTTATCCTAAAATCTGTTTTATCAGATGTAAATATAACTATTCCTGCTTACTTTAGGATTCTATTTACTGGGATATCATTTTCCATTCTTTCACATTCAGTCTGTGTATGTCTTTGCAATTGAGGTGAGCTTCTTGTAGGCAGGATGTTGTGGGGTCTTTTGCTATTGTTATTGTTGTTTTTGAGACAGTTTCTTGATGTATATTCCAGGCTAGCCTCATATTCACTATTAGCCCAGGTTGATCTCAAACTCATGATTGTCTTGGCTTAGTCTTCTGAGTGCTGGGGATTACAGGTGTGTGCTATCACACTGGGCTTCTGGGTCTTGTGTTTTAATCTATTCAGTCAGCCTGTCTCTTTTAATGGGAGAATTAAGACCATGTACAATCAGAGTTGTTATTGAAAGGTACATACTTGTGCCAATATGTTGTGGATTTTCTTTTAGTTGTTTAGAATATTCATTTTTTCCTGTCCATTGTTGTGCTTTGATGGCTTAGTGTATTGAAAATGTTTCATTCTTTTTTCTTTCCCTTCTGTGTATCTGTTTTTCTAATGAGATTTACATTTTATATGCTATCATGAAAGTAGTTTTCCATTTCTTCCATTTCTGAACACAGGTCTCTTAAGCTTGTAAGTCTGGTGTAGTTGTCATGAATTCCCACAGCTTTTGCTTATCTTGGAAAGTCTTTGTGAAGGCTAGCCTTGCTGCTTATAGTCATCTTGATTGGCAATTTTTTTCTTTCAGGAATTGAAATATGTCATTACATTCTTTTGCAGCCTGAGGGTTTTCTGCTGAGAAATCTGCTGTTGGTCTAATGAGGTTGCCTATAAATGTGACCTGTAGCTTTACATTTGAATATTTTAAAATTCTCATTGTACTTTGAACAGTTTGACTATAAAATGTCACGTTGAGGATCCCTTTTAATCATTTGTATTTGTGGTTGTAAAGGCCTCCTATACATGGATGTCCGTGTCTTTCTCAAGATTAGGAAAGCTTTTTTCTTTCTTGTTATTTTATTGACAAGGTTTTCTATGCCCTTAACCTTTATTTCTTCCTCTTCAGATATGCCAGTGATGCAGATGTTTGGTTGTTTAATGGTGTCCCAAAGGTTTTGAATGCTCTCTTCATTCTTTCTTATTTTTAACTCTCTTCTGTCTAATTGTGACATTTTGAAAGATGTGTCTTCAAGCTCTTATATTCTTAATTCCATTTGATCCAGTCTATTTTATCTTTTTTGACTTATTGTGCTTTTCATTTCCAAGATTTCTATTTGGTTATTTTTCAAAATGTCTTTTTGCTGAATTCCTTATTCATATCCTGCATTGTCTTCTCAATTTAATTTGTTTGTGTATTCTTTTGGATCTCTTTGAGGGTTTTAAAAATCATTCTTTCAAATTCTTTCTCAGGCATTTCATCTACTTTCAAATCTTTACAATCTGTTACTAGAGATTTTTGATCTTTAGGAGGTGTCATTACCTTACTTTTTCATATTTCTAGTGTTTCCATGTTGAGATTTGCTCATTTGGTGGAATGGATATCTTTACCACCTTTATGGGATAGTCTTCTTAACTAAACAGCTTTCTTCTGAATAAGTGTTTTGTGGTGTAAGTTTGTTCTGCGTGAGTGCATTTATTTCTACCTCGGCACTGTACTGTGATTGCTCTAGCTTCTTTGGCTGTGATCAGTTAGTTTGAGCACAGTACATACCATATTGGAGTGGAAAAGACCCCCTCTTACTGCAGGTCACACAAGGGTGGAGGCACTCTGGCAGTTCAGGCAGGTATACTGTAGACAGCAAAGTGTGTGAGGTGCACACTGTGAAGCTGTTCCTGTGGTGGGAGTAGTGGCCCGTCAGGTGATGAGGGTTTCCGTAGGCACTGGTGGTATTGGCTCTGTTCCTTTAAGAGTCTCTGGTACTGGCTATGTCAGTAATTGTGAGGGCTCTGAAATGTGACTTGTCACTGGTACTTCACATTGAGGGGTGGGGTCAAGAATCACCCTGTGTGGTGCTCACACCCATTCTCAGCAACAGTATGCAATCAGACAGCATTCAGGAGATGGATGGTGGGGCCTGTGCAAAAATTAAGTGGCAGGAGCACTTGTAGTGTTCCTCCTGCTGCTGCTGGGGGCATGTCTGCCCAGAAGTGGGACTGCACCTCCCCACCGCCACCCCAGCTATGAATGCCTGGGCCCAGGGGAATGCATGACAGCTTTTCTCCCCCTGATTCTTTTTAGTTGTAGTGCCACCAAGGATCAAGGGAGAGTGGGTCCTGCCTGGAGCCAGGCAAAACTTCCCTCAGCTGTGGTGCTTGCTGGAGCAAGCAAGAGCAGAACATGGCCAGCACTAGGCAGTTTTTCTCTGGACCTTCTTAGGCTGCCCTGTGGGCAGGGTGACAGCCAAAGTTGCAGCATTGCTCAATGGTGCCCTGTTACATCCCTGTAGGCTGGGGAGCCGTGTAATCACAGAGTTCTTGCCCTGGCTTATGACAGGTGCCCATGTGCTATGTTAAGGAGAGTGGTGGCTGGAACTATATGGGTGAGTGCCTTCAGTCTTGGCACCAATTTGAAACCATATACACCTCCCTTGTCTCAGAGAGCAGGCTCTCTGATCCTCTAGTTCTTGAGGGCAGCACCCTCTGTTTTCTCCAAGTTGCAGCAATGGTTCCCTACAGAGCAGCGCTGTCATTGGATTTGTTTCAGTCACTCCACTGAACCAAGTTTGTTTCTTGAGGCAGCTATGTGCTGAGTCGCCTGCAGCCGTAGCCCTGTGGTATCCGATCCTGTCAGATATCTGAAGCTAAGCAGGGTTGGGCCTAGTTAGTACTTGGATGGGAGACCAACTGGGAACACCAAGTGCTGTTATGAAGCACTTGGGAGAAGGACTCGGCAACCCCCTCCCAAAAATCAATCTGCTATTGAAAACCCTATGAACAGCAGAGTAGCACTGACAATAGTGTTTCACCTGTTGTACATAGGGTCGCTATGAGTCGGATAGTGACTCGACGGCAACAACATGTGCTGAGCCAGTACAATAGAATGTCTGTGGGGCTTTCTTTTTTTTTTTTTTTTTTTTTTTGCGGTACTGGGGGTTGAACCCAGGGCCTCGCGCCTGCATGCTTCTGCAAGTGCTGGACCACTGAGCTGCACCTCAGCCCATTTTTTTTTTTTTTACTTTTTGAGACAGGGTCTCGCTAAGTTACGCAGACTGCCTCTGGTCTCAAACTTGCGATCCTCCCACCTCCGCCTCCCGAGCCACTGGGATTACAGGCGTGCACCACCATGCCCAGCGAATATGCAGGACTTTCTGACCCCTTTGTTGTTGTTGTGAGATGCCATCGAGACAGTGTCCCACACATAGTGACTCTATGTACAACAGATGAAACACTATTGTCAGTGCTTCTCTGTTATTCATAGGGTTTTCAGGGGCTTATTATTTTTCTTGGGAGGGGAGTGACCTGCTGGGTCCTTCTCTCAAGCCTACAGCACCTGGTGTTCCCAGGCAGTCTCCCATCTAAGTACTAACCAGGCCTAACCCTGCTTAGCTTATGAGATCTGACAGGATTGGATGCCACAGTGGTATGGCTGCAGGCTTCTGACCTCTAGAGCAGTCCAAGTTCAGACAGTAGGTCTCTTTTAAAATGATTCCTGGCTACAGCGCCTTGGGGGTTCCTGGCAGATGATGTGAATTCCTTTTCCAAGCCAGACGACTCTGCAGATTTCAGATTTCTATGTAGGCTATGACCCTGTAAGGGTGGTGAAACTTTGCAGTAGCTAGGAGTGTCAGTATCTGCTCTGATAGAGTATGCAGGGACTCTCTTTCACCTTTACTGCTGGTGAAGGAGGACTCTTCTCCCAGCTGTGCAGCTAGGACAGCAGGTACCTGGGTATTTTGTTCCTCCTACTATGCTATTGTCCAGGACTCTGGATTTTATGAGATTTCTGTATTTCTTCTGTTGATTTCCAGTGTTCTTCCCATATCGCCTACCTTAGTATGGTTATTTATGTGGGAGCATGTGAATGCTGCATCCTTCTATTTGACTATCCTGACATCCTAAGAAATTTATTTTAAATAATGAATGGCTCATTTCTAAAATTTCCATTTCACTGTTTTATGTCTTCCATTTTTTCACACATTTAATTTCCATTACATTGTTGTTCATAGTTATATTACATTTATGTCATTGTTCCATAATTTCTGACATTTCTGGGTCTGTTTTTATTCACTGATTTTTTTTCTGGTTATGACTTACATTGTCCCACTTACTGTCATTTCTAGTAATTTTCGATAGGATGTAGAGCATTATGAATGTTATATTGTTGATTTCTAGAGTTTGGATTTTGTTATCTTCATTTAAAGTGTGATAATCATTTAAATTATTTATGGATCACCTTGATTTTTTTTTTTCCTCCTCCTTTATCTTTGTTAGGCCCATCTGGAATACTTTCTGCTTAAGGGATAGTTTGGCCCTTTTACAACGGTTGACCTTTCATGGCTTTCCACCTAAATCTTTGTCTTTGTTGTTGTTGTTGTTGTCATTGTCATTGAGGCGCTGGAGCATCACACAAGTGTCCTACCACTAGGCTGTATTCACCTCCCAGTTTTTACTTTTTGAGTCAGTGTCTCGTTAAGTTACGCAGGCTGCTGCCTCTGGCCTTGAACTCATGAATCTCTTGCCTCTGCATCCTGAGTTGCTGGGGGCATGCGCCATTCCCCCTGGCTGTATGTCCACTTTTCAGCTTAAAATGCTCATCTTTCTTCACTGAGTCTGTTAGCTTTCCATCACTGTCTCAAAGTACCTGAGAGAACCAACTTAAACGGAGCTTTGGCTCATGGTTTCAGGGGTTCCAGTCTGTAGTCATGTGACCCTGTTGCTTTTGTCCTTAGTAAAACAGAACATCATAGCAGAGAGTGGTGGAGCTTTCTACCTCATAGCAGTCACCATACAGAAGGAGAGACAGTAGAAAGAGTTGAGTCTTCTTATTCCCTTCAAGGGCACACCCCCAATGACCAAAATTCCACTAGGTCCCACTTCATAAAGTTTGTACCACTTCCTATCAGAACTATCAGCTGAAGACCAAGCCTTCAACACATGAGCCTTTGGGGGACATTGAAGATCCAAACCATAACACCCAGCCTTATGGAGCTTTACCCTATGCAGCAAAGATGCAAGGGCACCCCAACCCGGTTTCCAGCGCTGATTCTCTGTACAGTTCCCTCCTCATCAGAACTCTGCTCTGCAACCTCCAGCTTAGACAAATAAATGACACAATTTTCCCCAAGGGTATTTGGTTAAGAGTAAAACCATGTTAAATAAAGCCACGTTAGTATTAAAGATAGGCATTTATTGTAACACCCATTTTTAATGTTTATTTTTTCCTTGAAATAAGCTAATGTTTTGGGGGTCAAGGAGATATGACTCTCCATTTGACAGCTGTTACCCTTCCCTGGTGCCATGGCTATCATGAGCAGAGAACTACCAAACAGCCAGATAGACAGCCCTCCTGCCAGTCTGGCTGCTTCAGACACTTTGGATATGTTGAGGAAGCCATAGTGCAACCACTGCTGCTGCTGAAGCATACCCTGGCTCTAGAAGGCTCTATCCCAGCCATGACTGTTTCAGACAGCTGTTACCAGACCTTTTTGCCGTCACAAGCCTTGATAAACCATAGCTTCCATTTTCCCAGGCCAGAGGGGGAGCACTTACCCTGGTGGCCCAGCAAAAGGCCTGTGATTTGTGCAAATATAGTCTTTCATTTGCGTGAAGGACTACTGTAGTTGCTGCAAACCCTCTTGCCACACCCTCTTTCTGGTTATATAAGAAGGCTGTTCAACCCCCTTTTCTAACCAGCTGGCAGACACCCTCCTGTGCTGCCTCCTGGTATTCCAACATTAGATCCAGTAAAAGGCTTCTTTCAAGTGGTCCTTTCTTAACTATTTTTGATCTTTACCATTAGTAGAGCAGGCTGAACTGGTAAAGAGATGGTGGAAGTGGCAGCAGCAGCAGTGGAGGCAAGAGGGTGACTAAGGAGTTCCCAAGATTGACCAAGATCAGGGAGGAAGGGCTGCAAAGACAACAGAAGCTGTGAAGAGCTAAAGAGGATAAATTGTGGGCTCTGGCCATTGGAAGAGCTCCAGGGGGCTGCCAAGCCTTAAAGACCCTTCCCAGAGGACCCAGAGTCCTGACACCCTGGGCCTGAGAGCCGTAACACTAGCCATTGTGGGAGCCGAGGTTCCCAACACCCACAGCCCATTCAGGAATTATAACACTGGCAGGCACTGCCTGTTGCTGCTGCTGCTCACTGCTGCTGGAAGCTGAGATTACAATAGTTGCCAAATGCCAGGGCCTCTGGTGGTTAAAGCCGGGAGCAGTGGGTCCTTAACTTTCAGAGCTTACAGCTGTAAACCTCTGGGTTGGGAGTTGGCAGTGCTAGAAAAATTTCTCCTCAGGTAATCTTGATTTTCTAGAGCCAAGGACCCCAACCTACTGAGTGGTAACATACCCACCCAATTTCCCTAAACTCTACTATTAATCTCAGTTTAGCAGTTGTTCTCCTTCTGTATCTGGTCTCAGGAAAGCACCTCCAGTTAGACAGCTGGGTCTATATTCTCTCAGAAATCACAGTCCTTCTGTCAGTGGTTTGAGAATATTCTTTTCCTTTGTTCTGTACAGTTTCCTAATTGTGTTTTATTGGTGGCCAGAAGCTATATATTACTAATTTCATACTCTTTTTTAATTCCCCCTTATTATGTTTCTTTTTCTATAAAGAATATTAGAATCAGCTTTTCTCACTTTAAAAAATTGTATTTGTGTGGAATGCTATAATGTTAATGTAGCTTAATGTTGGAAGAACTCATATCTTCATATTATTAAATGCTGATAACTACAGCAGCATACATCTTCCCAGTTTATAACTTCAGTATTTTAAGCTAATGTCTGTCTATTCTTATTTCATTATGAGTTTTTACCAAAAATATATTTATTTTTTTCTACATTCTCTTTTTGTATGGAAGGATTTTTTTTCTTTGACTTGTTAGTATAGCAGTTTGTGTTTATAGGTTTCTTAATGTAGGGCACACTTGCCTTTGTGTTAAAAAAAGTGAGTACATTATTACTTTAAACAACCTACTATATTTTATATGATGATATTTTACCTTAGACTTTTGCCTCGATCCTTGATTATTTTTGATTATTTCAAAATACTAATTCAGTGACCTCATTTAGAGTCCTTAAATAAATGTGGCATAATGTACACTGAGAAGTTTCTTAAAAATGGAAGAATTTTCAGAATACACCAAGTAAATGCATTATGGTGCTTTTAACAATATAAAACTTTGTACCTGGTTGCTTTTAACACTATAATACTTATTTGAACATACTAGTGTGTTCATGTTTTCATTTCAGAATAACTGTGAAGAATCATTTTGTGTTTTTTATGTTGTATGACAGGAAGTTTTCTGATAAGGAGAAGTAGCATTGTTATTTATTAAGTCTCAATAGAATGCATTTATGCTATAAAATATAAGTAAAATATGTATTTTTGTTTTCCATATTTCCCAGGAAAAAATGTAACCACTCATCCCAGTTTCGAACTGTCTCTCACTAATTCAGTTACATAAGATGTTTTCCCTCGTCACAGGTTCATTTTAATTTACAGTTTACAAAACCAAATACATCAGTAGGAGATGCTCAGTCAGGAGCAACTATTAATGTTCCTTGCTCAAGTGAAAAGGAAAAGTAAGTATTGACATAAAATTTAATGTATGCTGTTTATTTATTTATTGTGGTACTGGTGATTGAACACAGTGCCTGTCTTGTGCTAGGCAAGCACTCTAACCCTGAGCTACATTCCTAGGCACCCTCCCACCTTTTTGAGGGTAGGGGCAGGGTCTCATTATGTAGACTAGACTGGTCTTGTGGTCTTGAACTTGAGATCCTTCTGCCTCAGCCTCCTGAGTATAATATGTATTAATATTTGATAATGACCACTTTAAAGCAGTACAAAAATTTAAAGAGCTTTGTTTAGTGTAAATATGATTGTCATATTTCCTGCTATTAAAATTGCTCCTGGTGTATATGATGAATTTAATATATAAACATGGTATTATATTATTAATATGAATTATAGATGCTCTGCCTTGTGAGCAAGTGTGAGGACCTCAAACAACCTTAAAGAATTCCAATCTTCTTTTATAAGGGAAATTCATAAACATTGCAATCTTAACATTCATCCTGGTAGCAATTTCAGAAGACCCAACAGCACCTGACAACAATGAGTAAAGCCTAGATAGCTGAGCTATGTCAGTAATTTTATTTGTGATATATTTGAGTGATGATAGCTCATAGTGAATGTTAGCAGGCAGGTTTTAAAGCCATTAGATTTTAAGTACATGAGGAAACATAATGACTTAAAAGAGAATATTACAGACATGAGGACTACTCAGAAAAATTTGCATATATGAGTTAATTTAACCACAAGTCACTGACTCAGCCATCTTAACCAAGTAAAACCTGGCTAAGACCTAAAAAATAGGGAAGGAATTTCTGAGCAGGCAAAACAGAAGTTACAAACTGGCCTTGAATTTTATTTACACTACAATATAAAAGCCTGCAGCTGTAGCCCTGTGGCATCCGATCCCGTCAGATCTCGGAAGCTAAGCAGGGTCAGGCCTGGTTAGTACCTGGATGGGAGACTGCCTGGGAACACCAGAAGCTGTAGGCTTGGGAGAAGGACCTGCAACCCTCTCCCAAAAATCAATCTGCCATTGAAAACCCTATGAACAGCAGAGAAGCACTGACAATAGTGTTTCCCCTGTTGTACAGAGGGTCGCTATGAGTCGGATACCGACTCGACGGCACCTAACAACAACAACAATATAAAACATAATTATCTTGACAGTAAAATTAGTGCTTTTCATTGTTTTTCTTTTCTTTTACTTTTCTTTTTTTTCTCCTTTTCCTTTTCCCTTCTTTTTCTTTCCCTTTTTTTCTTTCTTCTTTCTTTCTTTCTCCCTCCCTTCTCTCCCCCTCCCCTCCCCTTCCCTTTCCTTTTTCTTTCTTTCTTATGCAGTATTAGAGATCAAACCCAAATCCTTACATGTTAAGTGTATGCTGTACCATTGAGCTAGGCTGCCAGCCCTTGTTCAGTGATTTTGAGTTTTTTTATTCAGAAATGGTTTGTTCTTTTATTTGTTGTCACTAACAAAAAGGGCAATTGGATGTCACAGGTTAAAAAAAAGTTATAATTAAAAAAAGTACCTATTCACCCTGTTATTTTCTGAACACTTGGAAAATAACATCAACTTTTTTTTTCCTGGTACTGGGAGGGTTGAACCCAAAACTTTGTGCTTGCATGATTTGCAAGTGCTATACACCTACCACTGAGCTACACCTCAGCCCCCTTTTAATTTTATTTTTTTCTTAAGACAGGGTCTTGCTAAATTACACAGGGTACCTCTGGCCTCGAACTTAGGATCCTTCTGCCTTTGCTTCCTGAGTCGCTAGGATTATAGGCATGCACTACCATACCAGCTTGAAAAGATCATCATTAAATTTTAAGGATACAATATCATTATTATGTAAGATCCTTTAACTTCTTATTACAAGTGTACTGCTAGGGAAATTGGTAACACCGTACACATTTAGAAAGGAATGCACAGTAGAAAAGGTAAAATACAGAAATGTCTTTTTCTTTTTTAATTTCACATTTGTATTTATCTGACTAGAATTCATCACTGTATGGTAAGTATTGATAATGACCACTTTAAAGCACTATAAAAATTTGAAGAGCTTTGTTGAAAAGAAGAGATCTGAGCTGGGTGTGGTGGTGCATGTTTGTAATCTAGCACTCAGGAGGCTGATGCAGAAGGATTGCAAGTTTGAGGCCAAGCTGGTCTACGTTGTAAGACCATGTCTCAAAACAAACAACAAATACCCCCACCAGAACAAAAAGAAATCTTGTTTTAAATATAGGATGAGGTAGAAACCATGCACCTATGTATTTTTCTAATATCATGTATCATTTACATCCTATTTAAAATTATGTCGTTTATTTCTTCTGTGGTCCTTCTTCCAGCTCTTGGTTTATTATAGGTTATTCCTTGTTGAGAAGGAGGATACTTTATTTATGGACAAATAAGTTATTATTTACTTAATGAACCAGTGAAGAATGTGATCTGAGTTTTAAATAAAACTTGTGTGTGTGTGTAAGTGCCTTAATTCATTCTAGGCAAACGCTCTACCACTGAACTACACCCACAGCCTAGTTATATTTTCTTACATACAGTGCAGGTTAAATATCCTTTATCCAAAATTCTTGAGAGCCTAAGTGTTTCAGATTTCACAATTTTTGGGGTTTTGGAATATTTGCATGCGTACACGTAAGGTATCTTTGGGATGGGGCCCAAATTTGATATAAAAACACAAAGTTCATTTGTTTCTCCTATACGTAGCCTGATAATTTAAAATAGTATTTTTAGTGCACCTGTATTTCGACTGTGACCCATCATATGAGGTCCAATGTAGAATCATGTGGGTTCTCAAAAAGTAGGATTTGGGGACATTTCAAAATTTTGGATTAAAGATATTCAACTTGGGTATGCATATAATACAGACTTTGAAAAATGACTAATAAAATGAGACTTCAAAAATAAGTAATTACTTTTTCTTTTAAGTGGTGAAAATTTAGGGCTGGAATCCAAGTATTTGAAGAAAAGAGAAGATAGCATTCCTTTACGTGGACTCAGCCAGAATCTGTTTAGTAATTCAGGTGAGAAGACATTTCTGCACTGGATTTTGTCCAGTGTGGTTTAATTAAATGTATATACAAGGACTTGAATGAGTAACAGTAATTTTTTGTCTTCATCAGCAGACCATCAGAAAGATAGCACTGTAGGAGCACTGCAGACATCTTCCAAACCCACGGTGCTCCCTTCTGCACCGTCAGCGTACTTTCCTGGGCAGCTACCAAATAGTTGAATCCAGCGTCATCTTTTACTTTTTGTTGCCCATTTAGAAACTCAGATAGCTTAAAAATACATTAGCAGAAATCAAATCCTACACAGGCAAGTTTCAAATTTTACTTGAGCTATCGTTGGGTTGTTTCAATGCTTTGTAATAACTGCTGTCATTTTGTGGCAGACAGTTTACAGCAACAAATTTGTACTTGGGGATTGGTCAAGATTCTGAAGGTTTGTGAACGTTGTGTTTTATAGAACAGTAGTATGAATTTTGTTAGAATTTTATCCAATTCTTAGAAATTCAGTTCTAAAGATTGAGTTGACACCAGGTGTGATGGCTCATGCCTGTACTCCCAGCAACTTGGGAGGTGGAGGCAGGAGGATCGCTGGTTTGAGGCCAGAGGCAGCTTGCATAATTTAGCAAAACCCTGGTTTAAGATTAAAAAAAAAAAAAGTGGGCTGGGGTGCAGCCCAGTGGTAGAGCACTTGCAAAGTATGTGCAAGGCCCTGTGCAACCTCCAGGTACCAAAAAAAAAAAAAAAAAAAAGAGTTGATCCATATAAGGGACATTCTAATCATCGAAAATCTGAGTGAATTGAACCATCCTCACAAATTAATATGAAACCAAAGAATGCTAGTAATTCATCATTTTTCATTCGTAAGTTTTAAATTTGCCACCTGAGAATTATGAGACAACGATTTTCTCCTAGGATTTATCTGTATTGATATTTATGTGAAAGGGAAAGGCCTAAAACTACCTTAAATGAGTGAAATGAAATGAATTAAGCTTTTGTAGCAAAGAAAATGATTATTTTCCTTTAACATTTAAATTAGCTATGTTGTTGGATGCTGTCGAACTGGGTCCGACTCATAGTGACCCTGTATACAACAGAACGACACACTCCATAACACTGCCATACCTAGCATTGTATCAGTGCTTCTCTGCTATTCATTAGGTTTTTAATTGCAAATTGTTTCAGGAGTGGATTGCCAGGTCCTTCTGCTAAATAAGCTATAGTCTACTAAAATAATTTGATATAAAAATAATTTGGACAATATTATTTACATAACCAGATTAAACAAAAAGTGCTTTAGTTATTTGAGCCGAGAAGCTTACAGAGTTTTAGTACTTCTTCAAAGTTTACACTCATCCAGGTTTTTTCTTCTATTTGCAGTTAATTTTTATCCATACAATTTTGTTTTACAAATTGGTATCATACAAAATCTTTAGTGTGAACATCATGAATATTCATATTTGTCTATATAGTATCAAAACTGGGGTTCATTTTTGTTTAATTACTAATAAAGTAAGCAAAATAACTGCTAGAAGTTATAATTTTCTTCTCTTCCCCATTTCTAAGACTATCAGGCCAGAGCTATTCCTTGGAAAAAAAATTTGCTTAATTTTGTAAATTCACTCAGAATCATAGGATCCCATTTTGGTTTTTTGTTGACATCTACCAAGTAGAGATAGCCTTCTCATAAGTCTTCTGAATCAATTCTTGTTTACAAGATGCTAATGCTCATGTGGTAGCTTAAAAATTATTTCAAATACTTTACACAGATGAGGAAAGAGGCATTTCAAGATAATGACGGCATTACTGACTCAAGGATCTTGGCTGATTTTTTTCCTCTATGAAACTACTATCTTCAAAATTGCTAGCAGTTGCAAGTTGTCTTAAACTAGACAACTAATTGGAAAATTCAGTACCTAGTGTTGAGGCAGTGAATTTTTTTCTTCCTAAGATATGCTATTTATATACTGTTACAATAACTTGAAAGCACTTATTCTGGAAAAGTCTCCTGGCAATATGGGATTCTGCTTTGTTGTAAATACTATGTAATATATATAAATATAAAAGCATTGTTGACAGGGTTTAGATTGTATACATGACACACAGATATCTTTCTCTTATCAGATATACACATGGAAAATTGAATTTCCAAAAGATAGATCATTTTGATATCAATTTGCTAAAGATGTTTTTGTATTAAATGTATAGACTTCTGAGTGCTAATTCTTTGCTCTACCTCTTTTTGAAATTGTTTGGTAATGTATAATTGTACATGTGTTAATCAAAATGTTGCATTTAATATTTCTATATGCTGTGAGCTTTGTTAATAAAATATTAAAGTTCAGGAATGTGACATGTAAAAAGTGTGCTTAAGAAGAAATAGGGTTGATCTGCAACATCTGTGCTTAGAAAATCAGGTACTTCCACTGATTTGCAAACTATTTTCATTTTTGTATTCCTGCAAGAGTATTTTATTGTGAGGGAAGAGAAGTTGATTCAAGCATAAAAGGGATAAAGCTTTTGTTACTTTAAAAATGATTATGGTAACAAATAAAACTGAAACAGGCCCTATAGGGAGGGACTCACAGATCAAGACTTGTTTAAAAAGAAGAAATCATTAAAATATTTAATTTTATTAACAGAATATTTACATTTTTAAGACCTTATTTAACCATAATGAATGTTCCAAGTTTAAAAAGCATTAGGCAATAACCACACACAAGATGAAAACAGTGTAAACTATACAATACTTTATATACAATTTTTACAAAGTAACACTTTTTAAATAATATAACTGGACACAAAAATATACACTTTAGAGAAATTCACATCAGTAATTGTATAAAGCTCTCTTCTAGGGTCCTGAAAATTTAGGACAAATATTAGCTCTGTAAATAAAGTGTTACTGTGACAGTCCTGAAAGGCCACTATATATATTTATCTACATATAGATATCACATTGACATTTTCAAGGCTACCAGCTTTACTATATAATTTTTAGATTATGTATTCAAGTGTTGAGGTTCTTATGATTATGCAAACATTAAAAGAATAGTGGTATAAAAGTAGCTGGGGAATAAATATGAGCCAGCATTTAGATGTATAGGCTCTAACCACCCCAATTTAAATTTTAAATGGCTGATATTGTCTTACTTCAAAAACAGTAGTGAATAATGTTTAAAATAAAATTATTGCAAACAAGCTTGAAACATGATTCAGATTCAGTACAATTTTCTTAAGAGTTTTTTTTAATGCAAACAGTTCATTTACCATTTCTTTATTTTAGTGCATCTGCATTAAGGCTTGAATTATTTGACCCAAGATTTTACAATATTAAAATCTGACTCAGGCTTTTACAATGTTAAAACAAACAGGTCCTCAACCACACTGCCTACTCTGTCTCACTGAGAGTCAGCATAGAGTTAAAGCTCAACACCTTAAGGAAATGGTAGCAGACATATGCTAATATCTAAGAAGTTACATATATAGTTTTTAATTAAAGGATGTATAATAAAAGTTTAGTGGCAAGAAACTGGTGCTAATAAACAAAAGGTTTCTTTTCAAAAGAAATTGTAACATCTTTGGAAAACTGTCCAGTTCTTTCTTTAGTTCTTTCTTTAGTTCCCACGGAGTTCATGCAGATACATTTCTTAAGACAGTTGTAAAGAATATTGTAGATGGAAATGGAATGTACATCCAGAACTACAGGTGGAAACTAAGACCTGGGTGCTGATAGAAATATCTTCCTGATTTTTGTCATCACACATTTGTGTCTTGGAGTAAAGGTTCTTTGGCCTCTCCTGGCGCTTGTGTACTATGCGGATGGCTGTGACCGCCACAGTGCTTTCTCCAGCTGCTGGACCTTAAACTTAAATTGGTATGTTCTGGAATGAACAAGGCAACAAGCAGAGCCAGCAGGACTGAACAGGCTCCAAAGAGGAAGGGGGGGCCAGGGATGATGGAATTCTGAGGAAGAAAAAATAATTAGGATTTTAGCACAAATACTTTTGTTCAAAAGAAATTGCTCATCTTTTAGTTATAACTGACTGCTCTGCATTATAAGCCAATGACTCTTCATTAAAGCCACAGTTATAAAGTACACATTCCCTTTTTAGGAGAAAAGAGACACTTAACACTCTTAATATGAAATTCTGGGAATGAAAACTGAAAAACAGCCTATGCAAAAACACCATATCTCACTTGGGCACAAAATCTGAAAACATATGTTCTATGAGCCTTCACTTAATTTGTTAGTCCAAGAGGAAAACAGGAAGATCTCAAGTAAAACCAAGTATCATATACATTAGTAGAATTAATTACCATTTTATTTGTTTCAAACATGTAATTATACTCAAGTGACTCAAAGTGAGAAAAACACGGATAATTCTGTTACTATGAAAAGAAACAGACCTTTATTTTAGCCCCAGATTACATTCATTCTTAGCAAAAAAACTTGCACTGCCAGTTTTTGTTGTATGTCACCCACATTCTTTATTTAGAAGTAGACTTAGCTGGTTTTAAGATTAGTATGGAACTCTTGGTAAGTTAGCCAGAAAACTGATAGCTGTTTATATTGGCTAAAATGATAAATGTAGCTTGGCATAAATATTTTCAGTCATAAGGAGAGAAATACAGCAATCAAGGGAATAAGGATACATATAACTGACTTTTCATACAGGCTGAGCATAGGGAACCATGACATCACAAAAGTCTCAGAAGAAACACAAGTAGTAGTATAGAGAAATGGTTAACACATACCACTAAGTATAATTTAACAAACTAGATATTTAAATAATCTTTCATTCTTCAGAAGAAAACAGGTATACACAACCAATTTCACAAAGAGATGTTCAGAAGAACATGATTTCTTAGAATTTGATCTTTGAGGTTTTGTTTGGAGTACTGTGGACTGAGCCCAGGGCCTTGTACATGCTTACCATTGAGCTATAACCCCATCCCGTTAGGTGGTTTGTTCAATCTAAAATAGTAAGAATTTCGCATAAAAGCTTTTGTCACCTGCGCGCTGTTGCACACACCTGTAATCTTAGCAACTTGGGAGGCTGAAGTAGGAAGACAGAATTTGAGGCGAGCAGCAGCCCGTGCAAATCAGCGAGACTGTCTCAAAAAAATAAAGGGGTTGGGGGTATAGCTCAGTGGTAGAGCACTTGCCTGGTATGTGCAAGGCCCTGGGTTCAAGCCCCCAGAAGTGGGAGTTTGGGGGAAGTCACTGAAATCCATCATCTTTTAAATCCATCATCTTTCAATCCAGCCACATAAACTATTTTTAACATGTGAATGAAGAATTACCTGTTCAAAGTGGTGCTGAGGGCTTGTGTTTGTCCCCAAGTCTGTTCCTGTTATTGGCAGTTCTTTAAGTTCTACATGGAATATGTAGAAAATGAATCCATATAGGGCCGGTCCCAGACCATTGCACAATCCTCGAATTCCTGTTATCATTCCTTGAACAACACCTATATTGTTTAAACAAATCATTTAGCATACCACCTTTTCCTACTCTTGAAAAACAGTACAAATATGAAATAAATCTAAAATCAAAGCCTTTCATAGATACTAGCAATTTACTGCAACCACATTAGAAACTACTTAGAAGCCATAAGCTCTACCAAGTGTAGTAGCATATGCTGTCCTATGCAAACATGAGCTCAGATGTACTCCTATAGAGGACGCATATAGATACAAGCAGGCAAAAGCACTTCATTTCCCTAGGTTTACGGCCTCCAAAAATCCTGGTTAAAAATCAGTTGAGTTCACTAGTATAACTTAAAAACTCAGTCTCTATATAGCTACTTACAGATTTTAGTCAAGTATACACTACTGAGTTTGATTTTTATGCTCTAAGATCTCTCCAATGTAAAATACAACTAGTTTTGACAATAGGCTTTTCCTTCATTTCATTTAGTAACCACTGACATTCTTACGCAACACCCCTTTTTCTTATGACCAGACAAAACATTTTTCAAAGTATTCTTCATGTTAGCATTCCAACAACTAAATATTTCTACCACAAATGCATAACTTTTATTTTTGCCATGTCTTTAGAAACTGAAACCTTAGGATTTTAATAAAAGGACTATGGTGGAGTACTTTGGTGAATGCCTGTAATCCCAGCAACTCAAGTGGCTAAGGGAGGAGGATCTCAAGTTTGAGGCCAGAGGCAGCCTGTACAACTTAGTGAGACCCTGTCTCAGAAAAGGGGACAGGTCAGTGGTAGAGCACTTGCCTAGGACAAGGTCCTGGGTTCAATTCTTCATTGTTTGGTGCTGTTCAGTCGGGTCTGACTCATAGTGACCCTAAGTACAACAGAACGGAAACACCACCCAACACTGCCATGCCCAGAACTATTCCAGCACTACTGTCAGTGCTTCTCTGCTATTCATAGGGTTTACAAGGGCTGATTGTTTTGAGATTGGGCTGCTGGCTCCTTCTCCCAAGCCTATACTACCTGGTGTTCCCAGGTGGTCTCCCACCCAAGGACTAACCAGGCTCCGCCCTGCTTAGCATCAGAGATCTGACTAGAGGGGACACCAGGGTGGATGGCTGTAGGCTCAACACTACTAGTGTGAAAAAAGGGGGAGTGGGTTATGAATGGATCCCAAGATGCCTACCACAACAAAGGAAACAATATTTAGTGAAACTTGATTACTACATTTCCTAGCAGAATAACAGATAGGAACACTCTTATCGCACAAATATGAAATGCCCCACCCCCCAGGCTCACGTGTTGAACTCTCAGTCCCCAGCTGGTGGTCCTGCCCTGAGAGGTGCTGTAAATGTTAGGAGGTGTGGCCTAGCTGCGGAAGCAGGTCAGTGGGGGAGGGTCCTTTGGGGGTACCTTGTCCCTGGCCCCTCTCTCCCTCTGTTTCCTGTCTACTATGAGATGAGGTGAGCAGCCCTGACACACGCTGCTGCTGCCGCCATGTTCTGCTTCACCATAGGCCCAGAACCAAAAGAGCCAAGGACTGGGGACTAAAACAAGCGTAACTGTGAGCCAAAGAAGTCCTTCCTCATAATTTACATCAGGTGTTTTGTCACAGCAATGCAAAAGTAACTAGCATACCTACATACTCAAAGTGAGACACCAGGGAATAGAGAGCCACCTGAGGATAATACCTTGGAACCTGCTTTTCCTTTTTACTACTAATATCAACTTAAAAATTCCCTACCTTGAAGACACACTTCCATTTTGGTACTTGCATGAGAGAGAGAAAAAATACAGGACTAGAATGTTTTGTGCTTTAAGTAATCATTGTTGGTTCCTATCAACTCACCCTGTTGATCAGCATCAGCAGTTCGTGAAACGAGGGCACTGACAGCTGGAAAGGTAATGCTAGACATGGCTGCAACTGCCCCAGCAGCCCACATCATCCTGTAATTGAAGCAGCAAAACAAAAAATAAACACTTCTTCCCCACTGTACCTGTCAAAGTCAAACTATATACTTAAAACCAAGTCATTCTTACTGTGAATTGGCTGCAGTACAGAGAAAGAACTGTGCTGTTCTGTTCCTTCCTACGGAACTCTGGGCAAGTCACTTATAAGCCTAACCCTGTTTAGTCTCAAAAACAGGAATGACCACTTATTCATAAGCATGGTGGGAGATTTTGGTGTAACACTGGGGTATCATATTTATACCTCCCAAGGTTCTGAACTAAAGCCAAAGCATGCCAGCTGTAACATGTGAAATCTCAGATCAAATAAAAGGTGTTGAATATTATTTCTGTAGGAAGTTGAGAGGTTTTGGTGAGGATAATGCATAATATGGAGAAACAAAAATCATCAAATGCTTCTAAATATATGAAGCCAGCAAAATTGAAGGGAAAGCACATCAAGAAATAAAGTCTACGCTTTAGTTGAGAGCAAATAAAACAAAAAACCAGGGCTGGGCATGGTGGTGCACACCTGTAATCCCAGCACTTGGGTGGTTGAGGAAGGAAAAGACTGGGAGTTTCAGACCAGCCTGGGCTACATAGAGAGAATCTGTCTCAACAACAAACATCAAACACCAAAATTAAGAAAAAGAACATTACAACACTTATGCTTACCAAGGTTCTGAACCAAAGCCATACCATGCCAGCTGTAATATTTGAAATCCCAGACCCAATAAAATGGTGTTCTTATTTCCAATTGACCGCATAAGTAAACTCAAGACTATGGTCTGGAAAAAAAAAGTAAAGAATAAAGTTTTTAAAAAGCAAAAAGAAAACCTGGTGATTTCTTTCGCTCTATAACAGGAAAATTACTACTTTTCTGCAATTTGAATTTTTAGCAACTGCCCTGAATATATCTGAGACCACTGTTCCATACTGATATAGATTCCAAATTCAGAGAGAAAACAGAAAAGGGAAACTTCCTATTCAGTACATTTCTACTGAAGAACAGTTAAATCAGAAGTTGAAAATGGTAGGCTCAAACGGTTCTAGCCAGGGATTTGGAGATCCTTGTCATAGAACAGCTTTAAAAGTGTCTTTACAGGTTCAGGTTAGCCCAAGAAGCACAATCACACCCATAATCATTTACCTAAATCAATCTACTGTTGAAATCATGATGTTTTAATAAACAGTAAATCATTTCAGTGAGTATAATTTGGGAGACTTAGACTTTGGAAACACAGGGTGGATCATAATCTTAGCTCTAACTGTGTGACCCTGGGCAAGTGACTTCACTCTGAGCCTCAGGTTCATCTTTTACAAATGAGGAAAATAGCAGCTATTTAAACATTATGAGCTGATGGGCATTCCTATATCTCCTTTCAAAGTTAACTGAAATTCAGCAATAAATTAGGACATCAGAAAATATTCTTTGCTTCTAACTAAAGTTTAACATACGATAAGTAGTATGTGCACAGAAGTGGTGAAAATAACTCAGGAAATCAGAATTTTAGGACTGGCTGACACTCTAAAACTTAGAGTTATAAAGTGTAAGTTTAGAAAATAGACCCGGCTGGGCGTGGTGGTGCACGCCTGTAATCCCAGCAGCCCGGGAGGTGGAGGCAGGAGGATCGCAAGTTCGAGACCAGAGGCAGTCTGCATAATTTAGCAAGACCCTGTCTCAAATAAAGTAAAAAAATGGGCTGAGGGCATGGCTCAGTGGTCCAGCACTTGTAGCACATGCAGGCACGAGGCCCTGGGCTCAACCCCCAGTACCACAAAAAAAAAAAAAAAAGAGAGAGAGAAAGAAAGAAAATAGATCCGCACCTCTCAAACTCGAAATGGATAAAAGACCTCAACATAAAACCAGAAACCTTAAAATTACTAGAAGACAAATATAAGCAACATGCTCCAACATATAGGCATAGCAAAGCATTTCCTTAATAAGACTCCAAATGCTCCAGAAATTTCAACAAGAATAGATAAGTGGGATTACATGAAATTAAAAAGCTTCTGTACAGCAAAGGAAACAATGAACAGAGTTAAGGAAGACCCCACTGGATGGGAGAAAAATCTTCATATCCTACACATCTGAGAGTTCACTAATTTCTAGAATTTACAAAGAACTTAAGAAAGCAATTCCCAAGACAATATATAATCCAATACACAAGTGGGCAAAGGAACTGAACAGACAGTTCTCAAATGAAGTTTATAAGGCCATGACGCACATAAAAAAGTGCTCAATATCCCTAGCCATTCAGGAAATGCAAATCAAAACAACTCTGAGATTCCACCTACTCCAGTAAGAATGGCCAAGATCAACAAAACAAATAACAAATGCTGGCGAGGTTGTAGAGAAAAAGGAACCCTCTTACCCTGCTAGTGGGACTATAAATTGGTTCAACCACTTTGAAAATCAATATGGAGATACCTCAGAAAGCTAAAAATAGAACTGCCATACAACCCAGCTATACCACTACTGGGAATATGAGTCATCATACCACACAGACACCTGCATCTCCATATTCAATGCAGCACTCTTCATAGTAGAAAGGATATGTAACCAACCAAGATGCCCATCAACAGAAGAATGGATAAAAAACCTATGATACATATATACAATGAAATACTACTCAGCAATTAAAAAAATGAAATAATGTCATTTGCAGCAAAATGGATGGAATTGAAGAACAACATCTTAAGCAAATGAACACAAGCTCAAAAAGGGAAATACCATATATTCTCACTCATATGTAGAAGCTGAATCATACTTAAAGGAAGAAAAAAATCTTATACATAAACTGACACAAAAAAAATGCACAACTAAACTTAGTGAAGAAGGAACAATATAAAGAGAAGAAAGGCCAGTTGTGGTACATGCAGTAATCAATGAGCTGTGATGATGAGGCAGGAGGATCCCAGGTTCGAAGACAGCTTGGGCAACATCTTTAGAGCTGGGCACTGTGGCCTATAATCCCAGCAGCTTGGGAGGCGGAGACAGGCGGATCGAAAGTTCAAGACCAGAAGCAGTCTGTGTAATTTGGGGAGACCCTGTCTCAATAAAGTAAAAAAAGTGGTCTGGAGGTACAACTCAGTGGTCCAGCACTTGTAAAACAAGCAAGCGCGAGGCCCTGGGTTCGACACCCAGTACCACAAAAAAAGAGAAAAAAAAGAGTAGAAAGGAGGAGGGTGGGAACTAGCAGAGGGAAGCAAACACTGGGGAGTACGGGATGGGGAGGGTCAATGTGGAGGGATGAATGGGGAGAGGACAATCTCAATGTAAACAGCACAACCTCATTAGTATATTAGAAAAATAGGGGAATATAACCCAAGTAAGCATTTGAGTTTTACTACATATTAGCCATAAGGCTCCATAAACTTTGTGGGTTGATGAAAGTGTTGCCAGAAGTGATGTAATGGATGCATAATGGAAAAAGCCAATGCTGTATTATTCTGTACCCCATCATCATTTACTAATAAAGGAAAAAAAAATAATAAACCATAAAGGTATTTAAATTGAGGTAATCACTTAAGAATTTAATCTGGTTTGGTCACAAATATGACCCTAAAAAGAAAATAAAGATTCCTTTAAGGATTTTTGACCAATTAGGACTCAGCTTTCTATTCTACGACTTTGAAATCACAACAGCTTAAGACTGAGTTCCACAAGATTTGGCTCCCTTGTAGGATTACATTCTTATGCCATCACAGTCCACAAGAGGGAACTCACTCACAGCAAGCAATTGGCCAAGAAAAAATTTAAATCAACTAAAACAATTGGCCACCCTTTGACTCTAAAATTACTATTTTTCAGTCTGCCAAGTAGGTAAAATATTTTCAATTTTTATTTTCTCCAATCAAATGCAACCTATATATTTGTTACGGGCTTCTAAGGTAAAAACACACTTCCCACTGTTTGTGGCAGAGCCTAGTGGCCAATATTACAAAAATAACTAACGGATTAGAAATGTTTAGGATGCATATATTCTTCTTCATTTTTATTTATGGAATATATCAGACACTGGCTTTGATTAATTATGGTAAAAAATAAACCCAGAATATACCCAAAGTTCTCTGGCATCAAACTGGCTGGGACAGAGAACTATAATACAAAGGTAAGTAACTTTCAGGAAACTATATTCAAGAATATACCCAAATGTAGCACCTTCATCCAAAAAGCTATTTGCTTTACGACTCTAGGAACTCACAGAACAGAAAACATGTTCTCATTGTTGCCAAATATAACCTAAGATGAAGTAGTACCGCTCAACAATAAGAGTGTGACCTATAAGCTGGGCGTGGTGGCACATGCCTATAATCCCAGTGGCTTGGGAGGCAGAGGCAGAAGGATCAGAAGTTCAAGACCAGAGACAGTCTACATAACTTAGCAAGACCCTGTCTCAAAAAAAGTAAAAAAAAATGGGCTGAGGGTGCAGCTCAGTGGTCCAGCACTTGCACAGCATGCAAGTGTGAGGCCCTGGGTTCAGTACCACAAAAAAAAAAGTTTGACCTCTGATAAAATACCTGTCACTTTAGCTGGGTGATAAGGAACTGAATATTGCTGGCCAGCAAGCCTTGCTTTGTGAACAGGTTGAACTGGCCATCTCAGTACCCTGGAACATGCATTCTTTTAGGAATGTTAGGCTAAGGAAGCCGGTATTTTTTAAAGCATGATCATGACTACTAACCAAAAACTGCTTATAAAATGCAGTCATTGTCAGGTGGGTATGGTACACACCTGTAATGTCAGTGACTCAGGAGCCTGAGGCAGGAGGATCATGAGCTTGAGACCAAAGGCAGCCTGCGCAACTTGGTGAGACCCTGTGTCAACATAAAAAATAAAAAGGGGCTGTTGGCACAGTTCCATGGTGGAGTACTTGCCTAGCAGGCATGAGGCTAAGGGTTCAACCCCCAAGTTCTATAAGCAAACAAACATTCCCACAGTCACCTCAGGGCCCTTTAACCAACCCAGCTAGCTGTTAGGTATTTATTTAAAGAAATCAGTATCTTTCTTTCTTTTGCCTGCAGCTGTAGCCCTGTGGCATCTGATCCCGTCAGATCTTGGAAGCTAAGTAGGGTCGGGCCTGGTTAGTACCTGGATGGGAGACCGCCTGGGAACACCAGAAGCTGTAGGCTTGGGAGAAGGACCTGGCAACCCCCTCCCAAAAATCAATCTGCCATTGAAAACCCTATGAATGGCAGAGAAGCACTGACAATAGTGTTTCCCCTGTTGTACAGAGGGTCGCTATGAGTCGGATACCGACTGGACGGCACCTAACAACAACAATCTTTCTTTCTGTAGAAAGCTATTCTTGAATAAATTGTAATTCAATTAAAACAAAAAAACAAAAAAACATCGTGAGGCCCTAGACTCAAATCCCTTGCTCCAAAAATCAAACAAACAAAAAACCCTATAGAGCTTTATTAACTCCATTTCCATTTCTTAGACCTAGTAATTGAAGCAAGAGGGACATATATTTTGTTAAGGGCACGAGTCATTAAAATTGGAAACAAATGAGGCATCGTGGCACACGTGTAATCCCCGCATTCAGGAAGCTAAGGCAGGAAGAGTGCAAGCCTAAGCTACATAGCAAGACTTTGTCTCAAAAAACAAAAACAAAACAAAAAACACCTGGCCCCCCCATCCTGTGTGGTTACTACAGTAGGCCCCCTGCTGTGAGAATCGCCTCTCATATTCCCCACATCCTCTTATCTTAGACCCAAAGACTTAAAGACACTGATGCTGATGCTTATCCTGTAACACTCTTAACTAGTGGCATCAATTTCCTTCCAGAGAGCAGGCACTTTTATTTACCTTTGTGTCCCCAGCACCAAGTAAGTTCTTCATAAATGTGTACGCAAAATATGCATGACTTTAAATATGTCACAATATTCTCAACTCAATAATGATGGAACAATTAATATACACAGTGTGCTAGGCAGAAAAAAAATTGATTTTCCCTTAATATAACTGCTGAAGATGAGAGAACTAAGTTCCAATGGTTAAATGACTTAACCAAGATGACACAGCTGACCATCAACATTAACATTAGCTTTGGACGGTCAGCCAGCAAACACTTGCCAAATTCCTGAAGAGTCCAAGTATTATTCTAGGCCTAAGGATAGGGAGGTAGATAAGGCAAAGTACTAGTCAGCAAGTACATTGCCTTGTACCACAGGGAGCATGGACATGAGCATGCTTATTTCACAATTAAAACAATTCCAGGCTGTAAAATAAGGGAGTGTGATGGAGCTGCTGCCTGAACCAGGACGGCCGGGAAGATCCTTCTGAAGTGGGATCTGAGGTGAGTGCTAAAGAGGGAGTTAGCTGAAGTTCTAGGGAGAGAGAGGACTCCAAGTAAGAGTGATAGCAAGTGCAAAGACTCTGAACTGGAGCATTACAATGTGGAGAGTGGAGAAAAAGGAGGTCACACTGAAAAGTTTTGCTAGGTACAGTGGTGCATGCCTATTAATCCCAGCATCTCGGGAGACTGAGGCAGGAGGATTGAGAGTTTAAGGCCAAAGGGAGCCTACAGAACTTAGTGAGAACCTTTCCTTAAAAAAAATAAATAAATAAAATAAAATAAAAATAAAAATAAAAAATAAAAAAGGGCTGAGGGTGCACCTCAGTGGCAGAACACTTGCCTAGCATGTACAAGACCTCCGTTCAACCCTCAATATCATGCAAAAAATACATTAATCAAAAAAAATTTTTAAAGAAAGTTTAGATTTCATTCTAGTTGCAAAAATGAGGGACATGATTAAATTTCCATTAAAAAAAATACTCTGCAAGTGGAGAATGAGCTGTAAAGAAGCACAAATGGAAGCCGAGACACCAGAAGGCTACTGCCATGGCTGAGACTGGGCTCCTAGTAAGGCAGAGCAGGGGAAATGCTCCCATTCAGGATATATTTTCGAGGTGACAAGGATGTGATGTAAGAGAGAAAGGAATGATGGTTTCTGGCCTGCCAAACCAGTGGCGACGCTGAAGGAGATGAGGAGCCCTAGGGGGAAGGAACCATCCAGACTTTAGCTTTAGCTACATCAATCCTGAAACAGTCTGCCATTGAAAACCCTATGAGGGTCGCTATGAGTCGGATGCCGACTCGACAGCACCTAACAACAACAACAACAACATCAAGTCTGAGAAGCCCACCAGAGCTGTCAAACAGAACATCAAAAACTGGCCTGCAGATGCGAATTTGTGTTTCTAGCAAACAAAAGACCAGATATGAAAGCAACAAGGAAGAGAACTTATAGAAATAACTATACTCATGTCCTCCTATAAACATCTACTCAGTGCAAGTGTTAGGAACGTGCATGCATATTGGGGCCACAGAAGTTATGGGGTCTATGATGAACCAAAGAGGAAAAGCCCTGAAGGTGATGGCAAGCCCTAAACTCCCACTGGAAGGTGGGTTTGTACAGGGTTAGCAGTGTAATTGGGGGGAGAAGGTATATATCCATAATTTCACCCAATTTTTAAATGCTTGCTACTAATTTTAAAGAGTCTACAGCCATCCCATCCTGGCATCTGATCCTGTCTGATCTCAGAAGCTAAGCAGAGTTGGCCTGGTTAGTCCTTGGATGGTAGACAGCCTGGAAATACAAGGTGCCATAGGCTTGTGAGAAGGACTCAACAGCCCACACCCAAAACAAGCAGCTATCCAAAACCCTATGAATAACAGCCAAGCCAGGCTGGGCTTGGCACAGTGTCAGGGAGTGTTTGGTTCTGCTGTACATAGGGTTGCTATGAGTCACACCCAACTCCTAGCAATAACAACAACAAAAACAACAACAAATTTTAAGCCTCCAAGTGTATGTCAGCTTGTTGTGTTGTGGGGGCTTGTGTGTTGCTGTGATGCTGCAAGCTATGCCATGGGTATTTCAGATGCCAACAGGGGCTACCATGCTGGACAGGTTTTAGCTGAGCTTTCAGTCTAAGACAGGCTAGGAAAAAGAACCTGGCAGCCCAGACCCCAAACAATTCGCCATTGAAAACCCTATGAATAGCACAGAAACACTGTCAAATACAGTGGCAGAAAATGAGCACCCCAGGCTAGAAGGCATTTAACAACTGACTAGGGAATAGTTGCCTCCTCAAAGTAGAGTTGCCCTTAATGAAATGGAGTAAAGCCCCTGGGACCTCCTTCTGCTGATATGGCATGACTCAGCATGAGAAGGAACATAGCAGCTGCAACACTGGGCTCAAACAAAAATAGACTGTGGGCATGATGGTACAGTGTTGGGGAATGTTTTGTTCTGTTGTACGTAGGGTTGCTATGGTGGTACCTAACACTAATTTTAAAGTTTTTAAAACACTGGAAAAATCAATGACCTTCCATTTAGCACCTGCTGGGCTGAAGGTAGTATAAGATGCTAAGGTGGCAAAGATAAATATACAATCCTGACTGCACAATCTACTGAGAACTCTAGTAGAGCTCACAAATGGAGAAAAAAATAATCAAAAATGAATACATAAAAGCTGTACTACAGAATTATTGTACAACATTAATATGCTCAAGTTAGCATGAGAACTGAGAGGAAAGACACTTAAGAGTAGAAGAACAGAAGGCAGAAAGTATAGCAGGAACAAAGATGTGTGGAGAAATGAGCTTAACAAACAAAAACTTGAAAGAGGGAGCTACAAACAGCTACACACTGAGAAGAGGAGGAAGAAAGACACTAGGCTTTTGCTGGCTTTAGAGGTTGACAGGGACTTAGCATACTTCGGAGAAACAATTATGCAAGACCATCCTTCTACCTTTGGGGCTATACATAATAGTACACTGTAGGACATAAAAATGTAATTATCAACATTCACATGCAGACTACATGCTCATATTCACCTGCTTTTGAAGACCAACTAATTTTCTCATAGTTTTTAATGAGATTTTTCATCTCAAAAACCCTGTCTCTATGTAAGCACAGAAGGCTAAGTGGTCATTTACGGACCTTATTCCTTGTGGACTATGTTTATGTGTGTATCTATGCTGGGCCAGCAATATGTACTTAACTGTTGTTGTTGTTGTTGTTAGTTGTCGTCCAGTCAGTGTCCAACTCATAGTGACTTAACATATAATAGGCAAAACACTATTGCCAGTGCTTCTCTGCTTTTCATAGGGTTTTCAATGGCTGATTGTTTTGGGGAATGGGCTGCCGGGTCCTTCTCCCAAGCCTACAGCACCTGGTGTTCCCAGGTGGTCTCCCATCCAAGTACTAACCAGGCCCAAACCCGCTTAGCTTCTAAGACCTGACAGGACCACATGCCACAGTGCTAAGGCTGCAGGCCTTAAGACCTTACAGCTCTTAATTTCTTCTTTAGAGTAATTGTTAGCCTGTTCTCTTGTCTAAAACTTAAAATACTAGCAAATCTAATCTCTTGCATAAAAAGATAATCATGTATTGCAAAGCCAATTTGACCTTTGATAATTCATCAAGCTCTACCCTACTATTTGCACATTTTTCTTTGTTATACTTCAAAAGCTATTTTTTTAAGCTACAATATATTTTCCTCTAAAGCCAAAGAGCATTTTTATGATAGCCAGGAATGAATATTTAAATTCTTTTTTTTTCCCAAATTAAGAATTTTTAGGTTAAAATTAAAGTCAGAAATAGTAGTAATAAAATAATGTTATTTCCAGCAAAATGGATGGAACTGGAGAACATCATCTTAAGCAAACGAATACAAGCTCAAAAAGAGAAATACCATATGTTCTCATTTATATGTGGGAGCTGAATCATACTTAAAGGAAGAAAAAAATCCTATACGTAAACTGATATATAAAAATCCACAATTAAACTTAGTGAAGAAGGGACAAACTAAGGAGTAGAGAGGAGGAGGGAGGGAACTAGCAGAGGAAAGTAAAGATTGGGGAAGGTGGGATGGAAAGGAGAGTCAGCGTGGAGGGATGAATGAGGAGAGGACAATCTCAATGTAAACAGAGCAATTTCATGAGTACATTGGAAAAATAGGGGAACATAACCCAAATAAGCAAATATTAGCCATAAGGCGCCATAAACTTTGTGGGTTGATGAAAATGTTGCCAGAAGTGATATAAAGGATGCATAATGGGAAAAGCCAATGATGTGTTAATCTGTATGCCATCATCATTTACTAATAGAGGGGGGGAAAAGAAGTAGGTGTAATATTCAATACCTTGTATAAGCATAGGAGCAAGAGGTATAAGATTTAAATTTAAATTTGAAGTTTATCATTAAACCCACCAAAACTCATAAATGATGAGATCTACAGAAGAAATTCTACCCAAGGAATGATAAACCATCTGAGAGTCTAATTAAAATGGCCTTTCTTACCTCCCATTTTCCTAAAACTGATAATAAAACAAGTTGCAATCTGGCAGATTGGAAAGGAAAAAAGTATTAACTTAGAGTAGATCACCTGGAAAGTCTGGAAAAGTGAAAGCCGACAGCATGAAAGGGGCAGGGCTTTGTCAGAGAAAGGTGATAGACTGTGGGAGAACTATGGTCACTGGAGAGAATTAGTATTTTATTGTGGCCGAGACAGAGTCTGGAGGCCATGAATGAAATATCTTCTAAGAAAATCCAAATCCCTGTGTTGTTTAATGCCTTATTTGTCAATTAACCACTGTTTACCAACTGCTAAGACACATACTTTCATGTCACTCTTCTGCTTAAAATCCTCCAATGGCTTCCTTTCTTACTCAAGTCTTATGATGACCTATAGGGCCCGACAGAATCTGACCCATCAGTACCTCTCAAACTTCATTTCCTAACACTCTCCCTTGTTCATGCCACTACAGCCACATTGGCCCCTTGTTCTATTACACATGCCAGGGGCAGTCTCCCTTTGGGGCTTTATTTCTGTTCTCACTGCTTAGAAGTCTCTTCCTCCAGATATTCCTACAGCTTGTTCTTCATATCCTTGGATCTCTGATCAAATGCTACCTTCCCACCTCCCCTTTGTCCCCTACTGATAACACCTTTCTCCCTAGCACCACTCTCTTTTATCTCCCTCCTCTCTTTCTCTGTAGTTCTCCTTATACCTGGTAAGTTTCCATTAATGTGTATATTTTGTCATGTCCCACTAGAATAGAAACCTCACATATGGTAGGTATTAAATAAATACTTGTTGAATGAGTGAATGAATACTAGAACAAGGAGAAACAGACACAAAATCCCTTGACTTCATACACTTGTATGCCCTAGTATAAATTTAAAAACTGGCTTTTGTTCTATATATCACATATTGATCAATATGTGTCAGTCCCAAAAATCTAATCAATACTAGCTACACTGACCCAATTGAGCTTTTGAACCTACAGACCTCAGACTCCTGACTCTGGTGACTCTATCAAGATACTATCACTGTATGAGGCCCCACCTGGATGGCCAGCCAAGGTCACCCTCTATGACCTCACTCTAAAAAAGGAACTCACCTGTGCAATAATGGAAAGAATGCCAAGGACTGCTATAAATGCCGCAACACTTTCTGGTGAAAATTTCATTATCTAGAAGGTTTCCAGAACAAATAAAATTAATGAATAAAAAAGCATAACAAATGTCATATTAGTGCAACTACTTGTACATTAACATTAAATAGGCCACAAAAAATATTTGTCAACAATTTTAAATTCATATTTAATCCAAATTCTAACTTAGTTATAAACAAATTCTTCTGTGGAAAGATAATGTGTCTTAACAACAAAAAGTACCTACTTATAAATGGTAGACACCTTAATTTGGATATGTTAAATTGGAGATAGCTATCAATCATCCAAAGTCAAGTCACAAATAAACACTGCAGCAGTTTTGCTTTGTATATATAAGTATTGATAAAGGCTTGATTTCTGCCTAGAAAGACTGGTATAAAAGAGGAAAAATACTTGTTTGTGCTCTAATTTTGACTAATTCTTCTCCTTCCTATGCTCTAAAACAGAAACTGGTGGAGGTGAGTAAGTTAAAGCATGGCATTACCTCTATAAGCAACAAACTCAAATCAACTATCTTAATGGAATTTTTTTTTGTCTAAGCCAAAAATCCTAACACTCAAAATACCCCATTAAGAAATGCATTATCTTTCCACAGAAGAATTTGTTTATAACTAAGTTAGAATTTGGATTAAATATGAATTTAAAATTGTTGACAAATATTTTTTGTGGCCTAACGAGACTAGAGGTGTGACAGAGTGCTTGCCCAACATTCATGTAGTCCTGGGTTTGATTCCCAGAACCTCAGAGAGAAAAAAAGAAATGCATAAGGAATGTCAGGCACACTAAACAGGAAGTTAAATCTAACAGGCACACTAAAGAGGAAGTTATTGTTTACAAATTGGTATTCATTTTAAAGATATTCATTTTAAAGCTGATTTTAGCTGTCTCAAGATTAAATATTTTTCTTATGATATTAAATAACGAAAGAAAAGTTCCTTTTGGTGGAATAGGATTTTACCTGTCTGAGGTATAAGAAAAAGCTGGAATATTGGCCTGCCTCTGGTAGGTAGGAGAGAAACACCGTAATGCAGATTAGCAGCACTATGGAATCCTGGCCCACTTTTTTTAAGGACTAGAACAAGAAAAAGAATGAGGTAAGGATTTAAATGAAAAACACTTTAAGTATTCTTAAAGATATGTGGAGATTACCTTGGGCACTGGATACATAGACGACTAGATGTCATCTTTAATTTATTTTGTCTTCCCCAAACTACTCTGCAAAGTATTTCAAAAGGTAACAACAACAACAAAAACTCCTTGAGCTATATGTGGTGGCACACACCTATAATCCTAGCACTCAGCAGGCTGAGGCAGGGGGATTCCAAGTTTGAAGCCAGCCTGGACAACACAGTGAGTTCCAGGCACACCTGGGCTACATGGCAAGACCCTGCCTCAATAAAAAATTCCCTCAAGAAGTTTCCCCAAAAAAACATGACAACAAAACTTTAACACTACATTGCATCACATATTTACTTTTTTGCTAGAGAGAAGGGAGAGAGAGAGAAACTTACTGCAAAGGGGTCAGCCTGTTCCCAGGAAATGGGTGCTCCCCAAGATGCTGGCCGCATCTTCTCAGGCAGCGACTCTGGCACAGCAACAAGAATAAAACAAATATCTAGCAAAGCTATTGCTGTAGCTAGGACCACCACTAAGCTGTCCCCATACACTCGTCCAAGGTAAGCTCCAATTGCAGGGCTGGTGACTAAACTTGCAGCAAATGTTGCTGAAACCTGTAACCAGTGAAGGACAGAGAAGAGATGAGTCAGGACACCTCACCACCTGTACTTCACCACCCCCACTCCCTTCATAATCCTACTGCTATGTCAGGGCTGCAGCTGTACTCTCCCTTCCTGCTACTACCTGTGCCACCTTTCCTGGGCTCTCTTTTGCAGGAAGATAAAAGGATCAGAAACTTGTCTAAAAATATGTATTAACTTTTCAGAATAGTGGCTTCAAACTCTCCCTGAAACCTTGGAGTACTTTGTGCAAATGAATCCCATTGACAAACCCATAAGTCAAATAGACAATAAAAGAGAAAGAAAAAACTCCTGCTTTAGCTGAGTAAAGGTTAGGAACCTGAAGCACTGCAAGGTGTTCTGTCTCAGTCATGTGAGACCTTGGGGCACCACCACATATCTTTTGTGCTCTTTATGAAAGGAGTCTAAAGACTACTGATGTAAAGAAATTCAACTTCCCTATCATTCTTCTAATATTAACATTAAATGGCCCAGGGATGGTGGCTCAGGCCTATAACCCCAGCAACTCGGGAGGTCAAGGCAGGAGGATTGCAGGTTCGAGGCCAGAGGCAGCCTGGGTAACTTAGCAAGACCTATGTCAAGGTAAAAAAAATAAAAAAATGAGCTGGGGTGTAGCCCAGTAGTATAGCATGTGCAAAGTATGTGTAAGGCTCTTGGCTCAGTCCTCACATGCCACAAAAAGTAAATGGTAAGCTCAGTGTGGTAGCATACTTTTGCAATCCCAGCATTCAGGAGGTGTGTAGCCAGTCTCAGCTACATGAAAAGATCCTGTCTCAAAAACCCCAAAATAAATGAATAAATGGATGTTTATGTTTATGTATATGTTCAGAACTAGCTGAAATAAAGCTTAAAGACTTTGAGGTTTCTCTTCTCATCAATAATAGTGTTAACTTGATGGGCATGGTAGCATGTGCCTTTACGGCCTAGTCTCAGTTACTCAGGAGACTAAGGCAGGAGGATTGCTTGAGCCCAGGAGTTTGAGGCCAACCTGGGCAATACAACAAGATGCCATCTTGGAAGAAAAAAAAGTGTTAAAACTTTGGTACAAAATTGAACTTGTAATCTTTTTAGGTGGTAGAATTCGAACAATAAAAATATCTGGCACTGAAAACTGTCTAAAACTAAGTAAGTCCAGACAACCCTGGTAAAGGAAGATAAAGTAGAAAAGGCACAGGTAGAGAAAACCTCTGAGTTAACCTCAGACAGTCTGGCTGACTGGATAAATTGTCTACAAATGAGCAACACATGTGAAAACAGATAATGCCTAATAAAAATCATATTCTTCAGAAGATAATCAGAAATTAAAGTTAGAACTTATTCTGTTTCTATGTCATTTTTGGCTTTTGAATGAAGTCTTTTTTTTTTTTTCTCTTTGTCAATACTGGGGTTTGAAACCAGGGCCTTGTGCTTGCACCACTGAGCTGCACCATTAGACCGTTTTTTTACTTTTTGAGACAGGGTCTCACTAAGTTATGCAGACTGCCTCTGGTCTCTAACTTGTGATCCTCCTGCCTCTGCCTCCCAAGTCACCGGGATTATAGGCATGTGCCACTGTGCCCAGGTGTCTTTTGAAATCTTTAAAAACAAAAGTCCTTATTTGCAACCGTTTATTAATAATTGCTCAAATCAACTAAATTTTCAAAGGTTACATGAGCAAATGTATAAAATTCTATAACTTTAAACATCTAGCTATCAACCCACATGTCCATCAACAGGTGAAAGAACAGACATACATACCAGCACAACTGTATTAGTAAAGTTCACTGAACCGCACATGTAACACAGATGAATTTCATGGTATATAAACTATACTCCAATAAAGCTGTTTTAAAAAATCATGGCTATCATCAAATGTAAAATGTAGTATATATCATATAATGGAATACTATGCAGCAACAAAAAGGAACTATGGATACATAGTATCAATATGGATGAATCTCAAAAGATTATACTAAGTGAAAGTAGCTAGGCATAAAAAACATTTTATAATATGTCATTTATATGAAGTTTCTACAAAAGGCAAAACGAGAGACAGAAAGAAGATTGTTGTCTGGAGTCAAAGGTAAGTGGGGATGGATGCTCAATGGGCCTGAGTACTCTTTGGGCTAATGGAAATGTTCTAAAACTGAATTATAGTGGTATTTTGTTATGGCAGCCCTCTCTGTGGTATCAGAAAGTCGGAGGAGAGGTCTGGCAGTTGGGTGATTTTGGAAAAAGACAATGGTTTTCATTGTGAAGGTCAGTTAGCTCTCTGAGGGCATTCACAGAGATCATATTTGCAAGGCAATCAGCAAAGGTGCAATCATAGTTCAGGTGCTTCATTTTCCCTGTTCTCAAGTCTTTCTGGGCTGGGATTTAGCTCAGTTGGTAAAGCACTGCTCTGCAGTCTCTGAGGTCCTGGGTTCAATTCCTAGCACCCCAAAAATAGGAGAAGGATGTGGCAATCCACTCCCGAGGCAATCCCAAAACAATCACCCATTAAAAACCCTATGAGGGTCGCTATGAGCCAGACATGATTTGATGGCATCTAACAAGAGCAACAAGTCTCTCTATTTTGTGGCCATTTCTTTCTGATCACACAGAGAGTAGACCACAAAAATTACTTTTTTCCTTTTATCTACATCTGTATTATTTCTAGATTTAATATGTCAGATTATGCCTTTAGTACACAAAGTCTCCAGATTGAAAACTGTTAATTAAAAGCTTTGAAAAACAAGCCAGGCATGATGGCACATGCCTGTGATCCCAGTACTCGAGAGGCAGTGGCAGAAAGACCGTGAATTTAAGATCAGCCTGGCTACATAGCGAGACCCTGTCCCAAATAAACAAAACAAAACATAAAACACAAGCTTTGGTTGTTGTTAGGTGCCGTCAAGTCGGTATCCGACTCATAGCGACCCTCATAGGGTTTTCAATGGCTGAGTGCTTCGGGATTGCCTTGGGAGTGGATTGCCAGGCCCTTCTCCCATTTTTGCGGTGCTGGGAATTGAACTCGGGGCCTCACAGACTGCAGCGCAGCGCTCTACCCACTGAGCTAAATCCCAGCCCCAAGCTTTGGTTAGAGCAAGATAAATTACTTCAACAAAAATAACCTCCCAAACTGGGCTATAGTGAGGGTCGCACAACTGTATAAGTTTAGTAAAGTTCACTGAACCACACATGTAACACAGATGAATTTCATGGTATATAAACTATACTCCAATAAAGCTGTTTTAAAAAATCATGGCTATCATCAACCTCATATCATTTAATGTCCTGAGTTTAAAGCTGAAACCATTATTTTTTTCTGTAAATTTCTCCCTATAGGTAATTCCACCCCCCAAAACCTCTAATTCCATAATTGTTTGTTACAGTGTCCTTTCAATCAGAGATTACAATCTTTTATGAAACTAAGATTCAATCTGATACAAAATTTGACCCTTATTTAGTTTCCGAGATCTGACAGGATCAGATGCCACAGTGGTACAGCTGCAGGCTAGGCTATCTAAATAGTCAACAATTTATTACTGTGCTTGTGGTAACAATTCTGTTCCTAGATTCCATAGACAATGACTGTACTGCTATTGTTTAGTTTCCCAAAACAGTGTTCTGGGTCTTGGCAAAGGATTGCCTGTGGGCCAAATCTAGATGGGAATAGTTCTTACATTTTACAACACTTGTAAACATATATACATATGCAAAACCACTACAATGGAACAAAGACTGTATGTGGTTCACACAGCCACAGAAAAAGTTTATGGAACCCTGAGCTAGATATTAGCCTCCAACATTTTAGATCAGGCATTAAATATAAGTTGTAATTTTTTAAATCATGTAATATTACTTGCTTATTTTTAGGATGTTGTTAAAAAGAACCCCATAAGCCGGGCGTGGTGGCACACGCCTGTAATCCCAGCGGCTTGGGAGGCGGAGGCAGGAGGGTCGCAAGTTCGAGACCAGAGGAAGTCTGCGTAATTTAGTGAGACCCTGTCTCAAAAAAAGTAAAGAACCCCGTAAGACAAAACATACTGTAACTTCAATTTTGACATGTGACTTATAAATACTTCCTGAAAGTATCAAAATTTGCATGGTTTTGTGCTGAAAAAAGCTTTTTAAATGTCTAATGAACACTTCCTGAAATGTATTTTATGCAAAAAAAAAAAAAAATCAATCTTACAATGCAAATGTTTGTACACCTTGTAAAAAGGAATATTTTAAAAACAAGTTATTTCTCAGCAGACATAAAAAGTTATAGAACAGACATACATACCAGCCCATAAGCCATACTTCTTTCATGCTCTTGGGTTATATCTGCTACATATGCAAATACCACAGAGAAAGTCACTGCAAAAACCCCAGAAACAGAGATAACAGCAAAGTACCACCTAAAAATGAAAGACACTTGATAAGAAATAGAACAATTATAATTACTTGAAACTTTCTTTCATTTTTATTGATTAATTAGAGTAAGTGTAGCTAACTTCAGTCAATAGCTTTCTAGGAAGTTCATGGACTAACACTTCTACAAGTCCTAGGTCACAGATACTATGAAAACATGCAGCAAGAAATGGCCCTTCAATAGCAACTTAGTTTTTATACAGGAATATAGCATTTAAAATTAGATAATGTATTTACGTAAATCTTTTAACCAACTGTTGAACTGTTAAGTGGCTTTTCTCGTTTCTACTAAAAACAGCAAGCAACAAAATCTATTGTGCTTCATTACTATTTTCTACAATACTAAACAAAAACCAAAAATCAATAAACAAAACTGACAAACAACTTACTCCATACTTATTTTGAGCCTAAAGAAACTAGATGTGTTCCTTAAGTTTTCTTTAGCTCTTCAAATGTTGGCAAAACAAACTCAGTCTTCACACAGAGGAAATTTGAGTAGCACTATTCATAAAATTGAGAATACTTACTATAAAGAATGAACAAAAGATACTTAAAAAAATTATATTTTGCTATAGAGGATTCCAAAATAACAGTAAGAAATATCTATTATAATGTTTAGTTTTCTAAAATCATGCAGAATCATAATGAACTTTCAAATTATCATTTTACCAGGACTTTGTTACTAAAAACAATCCACCACTGAAAACTCTATGAAGAGCAGAGAAGCACTGACAATAGTGCCAGGCATGGTGCAGTGTCAGAGAGTATTTCATTCTGTAGGGTCCCTATGAACTGGACCTGATTCGCTGGCACATAACAACAACAACAACAACAATAAAACTTTTCTAACACAATGCTTTCCAAAGCAAACTTTTAGCTCATCCATTGGATTCCTTTGGTAAGATTTCACTTGCATGATTAGCATTCACCACAGGCTTGGTCTTTAGAGTTGTATCTAACCTATGAGAGAAGATCCAGTCCCATATATCCCCTAGGCCTCTCTAGACACACAACGGAACTACAGCCTATTCATAATGAGAATTAACTAACATTAATACCTTGTGGAGTAGAAATTACACTGGAGAATAAACATACAACTATTGTTTTATTATTGTGCAACATTCACTCTTTTTTGTGAGGTTTCCCTCCTTACATCCTAGTGAAGGAAAAAAACCCTCTAATTTTAATCAAGGTGGCCATGAGCCCAGCCTCTTGTAACTAGAAGCATATGCCTATAATCTGACCAAAAATATGTAAGCAGAGGTTGGATGGGAATTCTGTAAATTTCCTTAAAAGAAGGTAATGTTGCCAGGTGTGGTGGCATAGGCCTGTAGTCCTAGCACTCAGGAGGCAGAAGCAGAGGCAAGAGGATTGGGGCCATCATGGGCCACACAGCAGCAAGACTGTCTCAAAACAACAACAAACCAACAATAATCAACCAACAAACAAATCAAAAACAACAACAAAAACACAAAGTGGTATGCTTTTCCTAGTCACATCTTCCCCAATACTGCCTAAATTGTGACTTGATAGGTGGTGCTTGAGTAGCCATTACGGACAGTGAAGTGATAGCTGAGGATGGTAGAGCAGCAAGACAGAACTCCGGTTCATCAGAACTGCCATTCCAGGTCTGGACTACTTGACTCCAGACCTTTTCACATGGAGAGAGAAATAAAGTTCCTTGATTTTCGACAACTATAGGGTTTTAATGGTATATAGGAAAACCTACTATTAAAATAAATAATGATAAACTTTATACATGTGTTTTTAACATTCTAGATAAGAAAACTTAAAAATAGTTCTTCTATCCAGGCCTTAAAATATTGTTTTGAAATTTGGGCTGTGAAATTCAAAAGTTCATTTGCCTGTGATCTAGATGCTTCCAATAGTAGCGTCTAGTTCTAAAACCTTTATGAACCATTACAAGGTACTATATTTTTAAGAGCCTTCCTATCAATGTTAAGAATAAACATATTAGAAAAACAAAACTAAAACCTACTTCGATAAGTTGGCAAGAAAAGTGTAAGAAATAAAGAAACATTAAGAAAACAATAATAGAAAATGATACTTAGTTCCTCTAATCTGAATATGCACATACCATGGGCTGATCTTCATTAAAGGAATTGGGGCACATGTGAAAAATACTGTTAGCAGCAAGAAGGATTTTCGGCCCCAAACATCAGAAAGAGCACCAATAAGTGGGGCACTGAGGAATGATAACAAACCCTAAAAAATTTAAATGAAAAAAAAAATGTATACCATATATTTATGAGCCAAAAATAAATCATTTTACCACAGAAGAATTTTAAGCAAATTTGTTTCTAAAACAAATAAATCGCTAAACTTTAGATAAACAATAATTTATTTCTTGTCCATATGTAATTTAACAATTTCCTCAGACAGGCTAGAATCATCTGCAGGGCTCTGGCTGGGTATTAAATATGAAGTGCTCGAATGAATTCTCAATCGCAGTAACTCTATACTAGCAATTCTTGAAAGAACATCATGTGTGAGTTACTTTTTTTTTTCTCTTCAATATTTGGGAGTTGAGCCCAGGTCCTCATATAAGTGTTCCACCACTGAGCCATATTCCTAGGCCCCCCTTTTTAAATTTTTTATTTTGAGACAAGATCTTGCTAAGTTATGCAGGCTGCCTCTGGTCTCAATCTCCCAATCCTCCTGCCTTAGCCTCCCAGGTCACTGGGATTACAGGCATGCGCCACAGCCCCGGGCTTATTATCTGCTTTTATACTGATAAGTGAATTGTCTGTTTGTAAAATTTGTTAAATTGAATGAAGAGTAATGAATATTTGTACAATAAATACTTTGCTGATATAATTTTATATTTATGGAGATTTTGGCATCATTTTTTCTCTCTAATCTTTATTCTTATTATTAGTTTATAAAAGCACTGAGACTTCTAGAATAAAAATGATAATATGAGAAATATGATGTGACTTATACAGAGTTGGTTATATTTGAGTCAAATCATATTTAAAACCCAGTTGATCTAAAAAGTATTAAGTAATCCCCTATATTATACTATAACTATAAAAATGATATTTAACAAATCAATTAACTTAATATTCTGGCAAAGTTATATATACATAAATATATATGTATTTACATGCATACATGTGTATCTATATATGATCAATCCTACCTTTACTCCTTGAATTAGGCCATTCATCAGAAATGTATGTTTAGGGAAGGTTTCATGTAATACCTAAATAAAAACCAAAATAAAGATTATATTACATTCTAGTCTCAATGAAATTTCTACATTAACATTTTCAAACATCCCTTCATAATACAATGAAATTTTATTTCATGTACATATTTAGGCTTGCATGATGCTGTTCATGCCATTTTCCAGATGAAGCAATTGAGTTCTTAGTTGACTTAGAAGCCAATGGTTCTTCCATTATACAATGCTCTTGGTAAAAACAACAGAATGGCAATGAGGGGAATAAGAAGAAAAGGGGAAAGTGTTCTCCTTAGGAAGAAACACTATGTTGAGTGTACTTTCTGACATCCTGGGAAAAGAATCACTTTAAGAATTAGAATTGGTCCCTATTCTTCAGTTACTCTTCTGACAATAAGTAGACATTGAATAAAATTTTACTTATTGTATATAAAAATAAAGTACAGGAGTGGATATGTAGCTCAGTGGTAAAGCACTTGCCTAGCATGTCTAAAACCTTGGGTTCTATCCCCAGTATAGCTGAAATAAATGAATAAAGAAATAACAAGAAATGTAAATCATAGAAAATCATTAACATGAGAAAAATCACATATTTATGATAGCCATATATTTTGTCTGAATCAATAGTTATCAAGCAAGGGCAATTCTGCCCCCAAGGGACATGTGACTACACTTCTGGAGACATTTTTAATTATCACAACTTGGTAAGTGTAAGAGGGAAGATACCACTGGCATCTAATAAGTAGGATTGAATAATGCTGTTAAACATCCTCTAATTCATAGGTCAGTCATTTGCAACAAGTAATTACCTAGCCTCAAAATGGCAACAATGGGGAGACTGTGAGATCCTGTTGTTATAGTAAAGATTCAAGGATGTAAAGAAGCGGACTGTAAACTCTTTCTGTAAAAGAATAGACAGTAAACACTTTTGGCTTTGCCCAGCTTTGCAGCCTAGTCTCTGTCACAACCTTGCCCTTATAGAACAAAAACAGGCATAGACTGTATGTAAATAAATGAGTGTGGCTATGTTTCAATAAATTTTTTTCAAAAATAGTCTGTAGGAAGGATAAGGTCCTCTGGCCATAGTTTGCCACTGCTTGTTCTAATAGAAAAGATATCAAATTCTGGAAACTGGTATCCCAAAATCTTTCACAATCAACTCAAATCTACTTTTCTTCCAGTAATTACTAAGGGCTTATTATAAGCCAAATCTTTCTAGGTACAAAGAACAGTTTGGATGTTACAAAGAATGAAGGATAAAATGAATGCATAGTTTATAATATGCTAGATCTTACCACCAATAATTCACTTCGGTAAGCTATCTTACATTTTAATTAATCTGTTCTTTCTGATGTTTCAGAAATATTTCTGTGCTGCAGGGCACTGCGGCACACACCTGTAATCCTAGCCACTCTGAAGGCTGAGGCAGGAGGATTTCAAGTTTGAGGCCAGAGGCAGCTGGTGCAATTTAGCAAGACCTTGTCTCAAAACAATTATTAAAGGGGGCTGGGGAGTGCATCTCAATGGCACAGCAATCTGCATAGTATGTGTGAGGCCCTGGTTTCAATCCCCCAGTTTAAAAAAAAAAATTCTTGTGTTTTCTATTAGTCATAATGACATCCTGTTCAATTTAAATGCCTGTCCCCCTTATCTTCTCTAGCCAGCTCCTAAACCCTCTACCTTGCTCCTCTGCTAGCAAATTTTCCTCTTTAAAACAAATTCTCCTTTAGGGTGACATAATTTCTAACAAAATTTTAATAGGCAAAAGTTACAAGTAATTCAAAATTGTAAAAAATTTTAATCTGTCAGGATCCTTCAGCAATGGTCTATCGAGTTGAAGAGGAAAAAAATATTAAACATTTTCAAAGAAATTTTATCACTCTTAAAATTTCTAAGAATTGAAAGGTTTTTGAGAATAAATAGCCCTTCAAATATTAAATGCCTTGGGATTATCTCTGTAGCAAAGGATGCAAAACCAATTAGGTAAAAGAGATGCTGGTAGGTCTGAGTATCCTATAACATGGACTGTGTAGCTACCAGTTTGAACCACCAAACATTAGCCCTAGTACTTTCAGAACCATAGGTCGGTCAAAAGAGTGAAGAGTGAAGCCATTCCTTAACATTATAGATCATTATACCTACTGCCACTAATTCCCGTTAGCTAATGTTACTTAATTAATAAATGATAACTAATTGAACACCCACTATGAGCTAACCATATATCTGTAACCTCTCAAAAATGTTGTACTTCAGGCTTTAAAATATTTGTTAAAGCCAGGTATGGTGGTGTACATTCATAATCCAAGTCCTCAGGAGGCTGACAGGATAATGAGGTCAGTGTGTGCTACACAGCAAGACCCTGTCTCCCCAAAAAACAAAAGAAAAAACAAAAAAAAAGGAGTAGAGAATTCTTCTTTGTAGTTAACTTAAATCCCCTTGTTGGGGGGAAGGAGGTTTCACTATCTTCCCCTGGGCAGGTCCTCCATATAGAACATAGCCTTTGTCCTTTTAGCTATCCTCTGTGTGAGCTTAACCAAAAACAAACCAAAAACCTCATAATGTCACAGTTTTAAAAATGAGAAATTAAAGCTATCCTAAATCTAAAACTAAACATTTATTGTAATTAGTGTGTAAAATTAGTTAAGTGTTAAATGAATTAATCTAAAGAGTTATCTTCAGAATTGAAATACTGAAATAAACTATAATGTAATATTTGATAGCTATGTATAAGACAAAGATTCTGACTTAAGATTTAAATAAATTGAATTTTATCTTCATTCTCATTTTCCCTTTTAAAATGAATGTGAGTAAAGAGCTGTGACTCTCTAACAGGCACCACTTACAACTGGTCTCAAAACACAAGGCAGAATGAAATATTTAACAGATTTTTAGAAAAAAAGAATAGTGTCAACACTTGGTGTTTTCTTCTACCCTGAAACTCACCTTTCCACACAACCAGGCGCTGAGGGAGAAAAGAGTACAGGAGTCCAAAACAAGGAAGACCACCCCAAAAGTCAACAACAAAACACAAAATCTATAGCAGAAAGCCTCAAAATTAGCAAAATCTTTTAAGCCCACAATTAATATATTATTTTTAATTAATAACATATATCAGCTATACAGCTGAATCACTTCTAAAAAAAAATACATGTGCCTAGGCTCCACCCTTGACATGACAATAGGTATTAAGGTCCAAGAATTTGGAAAAAGCTCCTGCAGTATCACAGATTTTCACCCCTGGTTAAAAAAAGAAAGAAAAATCACTGAATTAACAGATAAACATATTCTAACTGATGGAATTGCTCAACTCTAGTTGACTAACCCATTTTAATGGTAAAGGTAAAGACTACCCTGAAGCTAGAAGCTTTTACCTTGCCTGAACAGGTGGAAAAGATTAAGGAAGAACTCTCATGTCTGACTTACACGTTTCTATACTGCTTAAAATTTTAGAACAGGCATACAATGCCTCTAAGTACAAGGAAGCAATATGTATTTTATAGAGAAACAGATAAGTGGCACACACCTATAATCCCAACTACTTGGAAGACTGAACCAGGATAATCCAGGGTTCAAGGCCAGCCTGGGCAACATGATGAGACTTCTTATAAATAAATAAATAAATAAATAGGGGTAAAGGCATGTATACATACAGATTTACATACGTACCCATATGCACAATCTTCCTTAATGATGCCTGGAAGATTTTTACTTTTTCAATGACCAAAGTCCCTGAAAGAACCTAAAACATAACAAATCTCATCCTTTAGACACAATCTAATCTCTACAACCTAATCTTTGTTGTACCTATATCTCTTCCTTGTCCTCCAAGGTTTTCCCTGTCATACAAATTAAGAGAAAAACTACATTTTCTGTCATACAAATTAAGAGAAAACTACAATGCAAAAACTACATTTAAAAACATGCACAGCCATCCCTCAATCTTCACACAGAATAGTTCTAGGACCCTTTTCAGATACCAAAATCTGTGGATGCTAAGCTCCTTATATAAATGGATGAATATGTGTGTATAGCCAAAACCACAGCCCATGCTAAAAGCTTACCCATTATAGTCCCCCTACTTAGCTAGTAGTTGGGCTGCCCAATAACCTAAACTATCTAAAACACAGTTATGAACCATTTACTACCAGCATTCCCCCAAAGACTGAGTACTGAAGTCAAGAAAACCTAAGTAGGTTCAAATAGCAACACAGCAGTTTACTATCACAGTAGCAATCAAGTTTCTTAACTTTTCAGAGCCAGGATAGTTATGAGAATGAAAAAGGATAATGCTTTTAAACTGCTTAAGACTGTGCCTAGGCTGTGTCTACTATTAAAAAGCTCAAGTACTTTAAATCACAGGAATGATGATTCACCAGACAGATTTATACGTTAAACTGATAGTAGATTATAAACAAGCACAATGGAACATTAGGAAAGCTCATAGAAAGTCTTAAAACCAAGCAGTTATTATAGTAATTTTGGGTCCTTTAACAAATTATTAACAAAGGTATGAATGTTGTAATGAACTTGTATCACCTGAGGAAGTTTCAAATCATTGTACTTGTATTATAAAGGCAAGAAAATTATAAATTTTTGAAAGATTCTCAGAAACTAGTAAACCTAAAAAATAGATATTTTAAAAGTCCATATTACAATTATTTTGGAAATCCATTTATGTAGAAATGATAATTCATTTTAGGTAAATAAGTTATATGTCTTAAAAATGAAAGGCTATCAAAATATAAAATTAACATTCTCACAATTACATGTCTATTATTGAGGTAACTATTCTTACTTGGAATGTACAGGTTATTACCAAAAGAATCACATATATTTGAAGAGTTTCTTTTCTTCTGAGTCTTACTTTAGCAAAACAGATAAATATGCCCTATGTATTCAAGGGGCTGGGATTTAGCTCAGTTGGCAGAATGCTGTGCTGCAGTCTCTGAGGTCCTGAGTTCAATTCCCAGCACCACAAAAATGGGAGAAGGACTTGGCAATCCACTCCCAACGCAATCCCGCAACAGTCAGCCATTGAAAACCCTATGAGGGTCGCTATGAGTCTGATACTGACTCGACGGCACCTAACAACAACAACAACAACATGTATTCAAAGTAACCGTTAAATATCAATATTTTATGTACATACACTAATGACCATGTAGCTGTAAATAAATGTGCCAAGAAATATGGATTGTAAATGTTCTTAGACTAGTGCAATCTACTTATATAATCATCCAGATTTTCTATAAACAATGTTTTTTTGTCGCTGTTCCAGAACCCAGGGCATCACACATGCTATGTAAGTGTTCTACCACTGCACTGCATCCTGAACCGTTTTTTAAATTTTTATTTTCTATTTTGACACAGGGTCTTGCTAAATTGTGCAAGCTGCCTCTAGCCTCAAACTGACAATGCTTGGGCCAAGTGGGTGGTATTATAGGTGTGCACTGTAGCACCTAGCTTAACCAATCTTTTTGTGAAAGCCTTTTTTGTATAACAATGATCAAGCTCATGAATATAAAAGTAAGTATATTTATTGCTTTTAAAATCTATTCTTCTAGAATTTTGTAAGGTGTATACTTAAACTAATTATTCCTTTCCAGACATATAGGCTCCTACCATAGATATGCCTTATCATATTATCTATACCATTAGAAGAAACCTAGCTATCACTTGAGTTGTTTGGTCTGGTAAGGAGGTCTTTTCTTAGTTCCAAACCTAGGCAAATGTACATTAAATCAATCACCGTTAGCCTTTCTACATCTTTGGCCCAAATGAAAAGAATCTTATATTTGGAAAATGCAACTACATAAATGAATCTAAGAGTATTTATGTTGAGCTGGGTGTGGTGGGACATGCCTCTAATCCCAGCACTCTGGAAATAAAGACAGAAGGATCACTGCAAGTTTGAGGCCAGCTTGGTCTACATAGTGAGTTCCACAACAGTTGGGGCTATGTAGCAAGACTCTGTCTCAAAAATAATAAAATAAATTAAAAAATAATAACTATGCCAAGTAATGCAGGTGACAGACATCATCTTCCCTGAACCTGTCAGTATATGAAATCACTTCTCCCATCCAAACAGGGAGGTGACGGAACCTTTGACTAAATGTGCCCAATGACAGATCCAAATTCACATACTTCCATCACCACCCCACAAAAAGTAAGGGAAAAGTAAAGGTTGGAAAAGACAAATAAAACAGTAAAATACAGGAAAGTACTGAAAATTGACAATATTGGTGGAGGTTAGCCATGCAAAAGGAAAAAAAAGTCCACCTTTTCCTTCAAAACTGGAGAAAAAAAGATTTTAGAGTAAGTGGTAACTAAATTAAGATTACTTACCACCAAGGTGGGTGCTGTCAATAGTCCCCAAGCAAAAAACTCCAAAAAGATGACGATAACCGCATGATAAACACTAGGAGAACCTATTCCTTGAGGCTATAAAAATAAGAGTTTTTTAAAAATTAGAAAGTTAATAGTACATTCCAGAATTCTAACAATGACAATAATAAATATTTAACAACATGTAGTTGTGTGCTGTTTAACAATGAGAATATGTAGTCTAAACTACCACTGCTTAGTCTCTTCAATCAACAAACATTTAAGATCAGGATTGCATGCAAACAAAGGAATATTACAATGTCACAGCTACAGCATTAAAGTATATTCAGTAGCCTTATGTGAAAATATTAGCATTGTCTGGATTTCTCATATGCCAAAAATATGCTGCACTGTTTTTAATAATATCATATGACATAAGGCATCATCATCAGTTGAAATAATACCTGTACCTTCGAACCTACAGCATTTAAGCACCTGAAAACCCTTTCAGGAGGCCTTGCAACTAAGGAACTTGGAATGGGGAGGTGTGGAGTGTTAAAGAACCATGTCTGGGAATGAATACATACATACATCTTACAGATTCAGCAAACTGAGTGCCTACTATGTATGAGAGGTTCTGCAACTACAAAACAATTAGGACACACTCCTCGATCTAAAGTTCACAGCCTAGAAGGAAGAAATTCTATCATGATCATCTGCTTGTGTATAAATTCAACAAAAGTGATACAGCATGGTGGGCTGGCCATAATTGTCCCCCAAGAACGTCCATGTACTGAATTCTTGGTTACCAGCTGATGGCACTATTGAGAGGTGATTGGATCATGAGAGTGTGAATTTAATCAATGAGTTAAAACCATGAGTGACTGACTTCACACTGAATGGGCTATTAGGAAGGAGGTGGGGCCTGTTGGAAAATGTAGGTCACTGGGGACATGCCTTTGAAGTGTATATCTTGCCCCTGGCCCTTTCCCTCCCTCTGTCTCCAGTCTGCCATTGAGGTGAGCCACTTTCCTCTACCACATGCCCTTCACCTCAATGTTCTGCCTCACCATGCAAGAGCCCAGAAGCAAAGGAGCCAAGTGACCACAAACCAAAACCTCTGTAACTGTGAGCTGAAATAAACCCCTCTCCCTGACGTTGTTTTCTCAGGTATTCTGTCACAGCAATGAGAAGCTATCTAATGCACAAAGGTTAGGAAGCAAGGAAAAAATATCATAAGCAAATGGTGCTGGTAATTGCATCAGAGAAAACCATAATGAAGTAGACAAGGATAATAACAGTTTAAACCTACTAGAGAATAAAGTTCTAGTCCTGGTGTAAAGAGAGAAGCAAAAGATGTAGGCTCACTGAAAACCACTGAAGAATTTCAAGCAAGAGAACAGTATAATTAGCCCTGCATTTTTTAAATATATCACTCTGGTGATTTCCTAAATAGTCAAACTGAGGAGCTTACTTCATGCAAAATGTTATCTGAATCCGCTCAAAGAAAACATGATGAGAGTATGAAATAGCAGAGCAGTACAGACACTACAGAAGAGGGAATGGAGGTAGGTTATGCACAAATTGAAAGTGGCAAAAGTTCATAAATAGAGGCAGAATCAAGAATGAAATGACTTCCAAGTTTCTTGGTTGGCTGTCTAGTAGTGGTGGTCTAGTAGAAGGTGGTGGTATCCACCATTTTTTGCCCCAGGAAGATCAAATTTACTTTAGAGCCTAAGAAATTGCTCCCTTTACTTCAAACATTTCTACTGTCTATGAGCACCATTTAAAAGTTAGCAGCAAATGGGATGTTTGAAATCACCAGAATAGATGATTATCAGGAGTGTCTAAAGTATGTAAAAAGCAGTGTGCTAAGATCCAACTGCCAAAAAGCACCAACATTTCAGTAGCAGGCAAATGAAAAAGTACTCAGGAAGCAGATAAAAAAGGAAAAATGAAAGAAATATCAGGTGAATCACAAGAATACAGTGTCACAATGGATAAAGGAGCAGTTTTAGAAAGGAAGGTGTGATAACCAATACCAAATAGAGCAAGAAGAGTAAGACAAAACCAGAAAATCCCCTTAGTAACTGGTAAGCTCCAAACTTGTTTTGTTCACCACCACAAATACCTGGAGGAGGCCCAGTAGAAGGCAGGCATGGTGGTGTATGCTTGTAATCCCAGTATTTGGAAGGCTGAGGCAGAAGAATTGAGTTCAAAGCCAGCCTGAGCTACCTAGCAAGACTCTGACTCAAAAAAGGAAAGAAAGCCCAGCAGAACGTCCCAGGGTTTTCAACATGCTAATTTATATTATGAATCTGCCAGAAGACAATGTGTACTGTTGCCCAAACTCAGGCAAAAAATCATTCTTTCACCTTAAGAGATAACATCTCACGGACACTTGGGTTCCTTGGAAAAGTTTGGGAAAGGATGAGGGTTGGGGTATAGATCACTGACACAGTGTATGCTTAGCATGCGTGAGACCCTAGGTTCAATCACTAGGATCAAAAAAATAAAAACAAACAAAAAAGCCCCATATAATTATACAAAAACTTATGCAAACATGTACAGAATGAAAAGGTAGTTAGTAGAAAATAATGTGTTAAAAAGGGGCTCTTTGAGCCAGATGTGGTGGTGCACACCTGTAATTCCAAGAACGTGGAAGCTGAGGCAAAAGAATCACAAACTTAAGGTCAGCCTGGGCTAGATAGTGAGTTGGAGGCCAGCCTAGGATACATAGTGAGACCCTGTCTCAAACACCAACTACCACCAAAAAAGAGTGGCTCCCTATTTGGGTGAAAAACACTTAGTCATAGAGAACATCAGGGAAGGCTTCCTAGAAGGTAAGAAGTATTATCCAAACAGAGACCTCAAGAGTCCAGTAGGAAAGACATCAGTGTTGTCATTATTGTGTACTGGGTAAGGAGGGCTGAAGGTCAAGTGTATCTGAGGTAAAAGGAATAGGACATGCAAAAGCCAGAAGACCAGAGACATCCCAGCTTAGCCCAGCACCTGATATCTAAGAAGGAAAGTGGTGAAAGTTAAAGTTGAGGCTGACAGGTAAGCAGAGGTGAAACTGGAAATGTGATTCAAAAAAAGGCCTTTTGGGTTTTTTTTTTTTTCTCTTGTGTTTTGTTATTGGTTTTGAGACAGGGTCATATTGACATATGTAGCCCAAACAGGCCTTAAACTTGGTATGATTCTGCCTCAACAGCTCTCAAGTGCCACCATGCCCAGCAAAAAAGGCCTTTTAAGTCACATTAAGTCCTTTAACCTGAAAGCTGCAGGTAAACACTGTAGTATTTTAGGAAACATTGCAATATTTTAAACCAAGTGTAATGTCATACCACAGGTTTGCTTTTCTAGAATGGTAACTTTCAAATTCCATGTGGCAAACAGAGGGAAAGGGAATCAGGAAGGCCAGAAGGCAGGTTGCTGTAGGTACCACCTGGGTAAAAACTAACTTGAATAAGATAGTGGTAGTAGGAATGGGCCTGCAGCTGTACCACTATGGCATCCGATCCCATCAGATCTTGGAAGCTAAGCAGGGTCAGGTCTGGTTAGTACTTGGATGGGAGACCACCCGGGAACACCAGGCTCTGTATAGGCTTGGGAGAAGGACCAGCAACCCACTCCAAAAAACAATCAGCTATTGAAAACCCTATGAATAGCAGAGAAGCACTGACAATAGTGTTTCATCTGTTGGACAGAGTCACTATGTGTTGGAAACTGACTCGGACTGCACCTAACAAGAAGAAGGAATGGAGCAAAGTGAAGGGATAGAAAAAAACAGGAGACAGAGAGGAGTTGGTGGCTTACTGGTTGTGCAGAGGGTAAGAGAAAAATCAATGATGAAGAGAGATTTCAGTTTTGTCTTAGGCAGTGAGGAAAGGGGAAAGCATGAAAGATTAATTCAGTTTTAGATACACTGGCATAAGAAAATCATACTATATTAGCTGAATTTAAAAAGTGATCAGAGATAAAGGTGAAACTCAGAAGTAAAACACACCACAATTGTGCATGGGGCCCTGGGTTTGATAACCAGCACTGTTTACAAAAGTGAACTGAGAAAAATTATACAAGGATAAGAAATTAATATCTTAACTAGGTTAAACATTCACAAAAACCAATACAAATATACTAAGACATGTTTAAAATTTTTTTGTAATAACATTCTATGTCATAGAGATCATCACACATGGAGAAAAAGCTCTACCGAAAGATGTTCATGAGGCAGTAGTAGGAGATACAGTAGGAAAAATAGAGAGCTAAATGTTGGAACTCTTGTTGCACACTCTATACTCAAATCGCAGTCTGCAAATCAGAGAAAATAAAACAGCCTCAAACTGTCTATGGATAATTACTGATATGTAAAAATGCATATGACAATGTTAAATTTTTAAAAACCAAAGGATATAAAACTGTTTATGTAGGCTAATTTCAACTACAAAAACCAGAAGCTCAATGTTGATAGTGTTCATACTGGGTAGTGATTTTAACCGATATAACATTGCTTTATTGAACTGTTCTGAATTTTCTAAGTATTTTTGTGGGGACCGAAATGGTAGAGAGGCTTGAGAATCTTTAAGGAAAAGTGGCTGGGTGGATGCACCCCACTACTGAAGGAGGAGGGTGCCCAGCCCTCATTGCCCTCACAACACAAAACCATCCAGTTCCTGTCTATTCCCCTAAAGTCAATTAGCTGAGCAATACCTCACTTCCTATTCTCTCCCTGACCTCTGGTGTAGACTCTGCCTAAGTGCCACAGGCAGGACACACTGACACAGATAATTAACTACCCTCTGCTATCTTAAAAGACCTTTGTTGACTATATATATATATATATATATATATATATATATATGCACACACACACATATATACATATATGTGTATCTCTCTCTATATATATATAATATATAATATATATATAATATATATAAAATATATATATATATATATATTAAACCTTTAACCCTCTGTTTCTCCTGACTCCTAAGAATGCTTGGTGTAATGATAAGAGCCTAATAAAAACAGCTTGAGACACTCAATAGAGGCTGTACTGTTCCCTAAAGACAGTGGGCCCCCTAGGTCTCTCTGACACCAACATCTGGTATCTGAGTGATTCACTCTTCCTCCAACAACCAGTGCTGCTGAACAAACACAGCACATGCTTACACTTTAAGAGGAAAACATTTTATTTCAGAGAAAAGCTATGTAAAACTAAGATGGAAAAGGTTAGGTAGCTGTATATAGTTTATCCCTCTTAAACCATTTCCTAATATTTCCCAGAATTGGTAAGGAAAAAATACCTTATTATTTTAAGAGGGAGGGGGCTAGTAGAATATAGCTGAGCATGCACAAGGCCCTGGGTTAAAACCCCATACCAAAGTGGTAAAAAAGCAGGGAAGAAGAAGGAATATTTGTTTGGTCTAAAGCACTGGCAATTTTGATAGCTATATTAAAAGTTGAGCATCCCTAATCTAAACATCCGAAAACCAAAATCTGAACTTTTTGAGTAGATTTACAGAACAGGGGTGCTCAACTAGTAAAGTCTTTGCAAACATTCCAAAATCTGAAAGCCTCTAAAATCTGAAAAACTACTGTTTTCAAGCATTTCAGATAAAGGATACTCAACCACAGTCATGTCTTTATTTTAAAATGAATTTGAAAGCAATATAAGGTATAACTTTGTAGTATCAGTAGAAGAGTGCTTGACTAGTATGTATGAGGTCCTGGGTTCAATCGCTAGCACTGAAGGGGAATAAAGGCAATGTAATATCGTATTAAAATGGACAAATTTAACTCCTGGAGTGCCCACAGCACCCAGGCCATGCCTTGTGGGAAGGCAAAGAGGTGTGGCCACTGGGGAGTAGCACTGTCACTAGTAGGGTTAGGTATACATTAAATAATACAGCAATCCCCACAAGGGATTTATGCAAAAGAAAGTGTATGTCCACATGTATGTCTGTTGATGAATGTCCAGGCCAGCTTTATTCATAGTAGCCCCAAACTGGACACAAATTAAATGTCCATCCACAGATGGACAGACGGATATATTCTAGCGTGCCTGTATGATGGGGCTGATCAATCAGTACTAAAGAAGAGCAAACTGCTGGGGGCAGTGGCACATGATTATAATCAGGAGGCAGAGGCAAGAGGATTCCAAGTTTGAGGCCAGAGGCAGCCTGTGTAACTTAGTTAAACCCTGACTCAAAACAAATGAAAATAAAAAAATGGCTAGGGGTACAGCTCAGTGGTAGAGCACTTGCAAAGTATGTGCGAGGCCCTGGGTCCAACCCCATGTATAGGAGTTGGGGAGAGAAAGAGAGAAAGGAGAGAGAGAGGGGGGGAAAGAGAGAGAGAGAGAAAGAGAGAGAGAGAGAGAGAGAGAAAGAGAGAGAGAAGGAAGGGGGAATGGGAGGGGGAAGGGGAGGGGGAGGAGAACAACAAAAAAAACAACAGCAGCAGCAGTAGCAAACTGTGGATACAGCACGAGTGAGCTTTAGCTTGCCCTGAGCAACAGCACCAGAGCCAAGGCGTTAGCTGCATGATTTCACTCATACGATGCTCAGGAACAAGCAAGGGTCAGCAGCTGCAGGGAGGAGTTGGGGAGGGCTGAGGAATTTTGGAGTTGGCGGAACCATTCTGAATCTTTCTCGTGGTGGTAGTGGTAACATGTCTGTGCTTTATCAAAGCTCATAGAACTGCACTCTGGGAAGTGTGCATGTTACCAGGGAGCACCGGCCCAGGAATCTGACAGCAAACATCGTTTTTTGTGTTTGGCATATAAAAAAATTTGTACCCAAAACAAGAGTTATAGGACAGAATAAAAGGAAGGCCTATTGTGAGAAAATAAAAGGACAAATTTTTTAAATACTGACTTAGAATTAGGAAAATTTCCGTGTAAAACTTTTTACATAGTGCTAATGGTTGTAATGCAATATCTATCTGTAAACTAAATTTCAGGACAATTTAGGAAAGAAAATAAGAATCATGGACTGGACAGAAACACCAGAGACTTCAGACAGGTGATGGACAGAAAATAGGGCAAATACTTGACTAGTAAGTAGTTTACAGTGTCAAGACTGGAGAGTTTGCGTAATAAAGAAGAGATCCTACCAACAGACAATTTTTAAAGATGCTTCAAGAAAATTGCAAGAGAGACAAAGTAAAAACTTCTGAAAGAGACCAATGTGAACATTAACAGATACTCAAGCCCAAATGCTAAAACATGTCAAACTAAAACCACAATAATCACCATAGCAAAAGTCCATTTAACTGAGTAACTTCTCTCTATTGGAGGTATGAGAGATGATTCCAAGGCAGTCATTTCTAACTGTAACCTCAGAAGTCAGAAAGAATCCTCTTTAACCCCCACATCTACCCTCTAATCCCCAAATTTCCAAATCCTACTTTCCACTGGTAACTGACCACAGTTTCATCATCTAGGCTGTGGCTTTTTAAAAATCTAGACAATTTTCATAAAGTCATATTTAGCCATGTAGAGTACTTTTTTATTTGGCCTAAACTTACTCATGTTTCCTTAAGCAGGCCTTGTGCTTATTCTATGGTCTGGATCATCTGGTACATACATAGCACAAAGGTGCTTAAAGATATTTGTAGAACTGAAATGAATTACAAATAAGCCCTGATATACAATGATTTGACAGGATTTCCAATTTTACATTGGTATGAAAGTGATATGCATTCAGGAGAAACCACATTTCAAATTCTGAATTTTGAGGGCTAGGTTTTGTAGCTCAGTGATAGAGCGCTTACCTAGCATATGTGAGGCTCTGGGTTCAATCCCCACTACTGCAAAAGTAAAATAAAATAAAATTTTTAAAAAAACTGTTGAATTTTGATATTTTCCAGGGCTAGTGATATACAATACAATACTCTCTTATGATGCAGGGCAACAGCAGCAAACCAGACTTCCCAATCAGCCACACAATCACAAAGGTAAACAACCAATACACTCCAGTATAGCACTGTTGCTAAACTATGATATTCGGTAGGTTAGGTATATTAAATGCACTTTTGAGTTATGATATTTTCAATTTATAAAGGGTTTAATCAGGATATAACTCCATCTTAAGTGGAGGACCATTTGTGTGCTGTCTCTTCTATCTTTTGCTACAGTATTCAGCACAGTTATTATATTTAGACACTATTCAAGGGGTAGTGTAGCCTTCAACCATACCACTGTGGTGTTGGATCTCATCAGATCTCGGAAGCTAAGCAGGGTCGGGTCTGGGTAGTACTTCGATGGGAGACCACCAGGGAACAACAGGTGCTGCATGTTGGGAGACTTGGGAGAAGGACCTGGGAACCTACTCCCAAAAAACGATCTGCCTTTGAAACCTCTATGAATAGCAGAGAAGCACTAACAATACTATTTCGCCTGTTGTATGTAGGGTCGCTATGAATCAGACACCAACTCAATGGCACCTAACAACAACAAGAGGTAGTGTATGTATTAAACTAGAGACTGTCCCTGTTAAAACCCTCCTCTATACCTTAATATGTCACTATACATTATCATCTACCACATGGATTTATTATATAGAATAAAGTTTGTGTTTGTTAGTTGCTATGGAGTTGCTATACAACAAAATGAAACACTCCCCAACACTGTGCCATGATTACAATCTTTTTTATGTGTAAGCCCACTGTTGCAGCCACTGTGTTAATCCATTTAGTTGAGGGTCTTCCTTTTTTTCATTGACCTGCCACTTTCCCAAACATGATATCCTCCTCTAGGGATTGGTCCTCCTGACATGTCCAAAATACATAAGATGCAGTCTAGCCATCCTTGCTTCTAAGGAGCACTCTGGTTGAAATACTACTAGGATGGATCTGTTGGTTCTTTTGGGAGTCCATGGTATATTCAGTATTCATCTCCGACACCATAACTCAAAAGTATCAATTTTTCTCCTGTCTCCCTTATTCAACATCCAGCTTTCATAAGCATATGGTGCAAGTGAAAATTACCATGGGATGATTCAGGGGTACCTTCGTCTTCAATGTGACATCTTTACTTTTCAGCACTTTAAAGAGATCTTATGCAACAGGTTTTCCCAATGCAATGATTTCTTAACTGCTGCTTCTGAGGGTGCTGATTGTGGAATCAACTAAAGCAAAATCTTGGACAACCTCAATCTTGCCTCCATTTATTATCAAGTTGCTTACTGACGCAGTTGTAAAGATTTTTGTTTTCTTGATTTTGAGATGAATCCATACTGAAGGCTGTGTTCTTTGATCTTCATCAGTAAATGCTTCAAATCTTCAGTTTCAGCAAGCAAAGTTGTGTTATTTGCATAACACAGGTTGCTAATGAGTCTTCCTCCAATCCTGATACCACATTCTTCTTCATAAAGTCTACCTTCTCAAATTATTGCTCAGTATAAAGATTAAACAGGTACAGTGAAAGGATACAGCCCCGAATCACACCTTTCTCCACTTTAAACCAGGCAGTGTTTCCTTGTTCTGTTCAAACAAATGCCTCCTGTTCCATGTACAGATTCCTCATGAGTATAATTAAGTGCTCTGGTTTCCCATTCTTGGCAGTGTTATCCATAGTTTGTTGTGATCCACACAGCCAAATGACTCTTTATAGTCAATAAAACAGACAGACTTCTTTAAGGTATTCTCTGCTTTTGGCTAATATCCATCTGACATCAGCAATGATGTCCCTGGTTCCATGCCTTCTTCTGAATCTGCCTTACTTTTCTGGCAGTTCCCTGTCAATATACTGCTGCAGTTGCTTTTGAATGATCTGTACCAAAATTTTACTGTGATATTAATGATACTGCTTGATAATTTCCACGTTCAGTTGGATCCTTTTGGGGAATCTCCCAAGGAAAGTGTAGAGTCAAAGAAAAATGTACAAACCTTAGGATGAACATACCCAGAGATCCAAAACAAGAACTCTGGATATAGGACTGGGGGGTGTGGCTGAGTGGTACAGTGCTTGTCTAGCATTTGAGGGGTCCTCAGTTTGATCCCTAGCACTGCCAAAAAAAAAGGTAAGTGCCTGATAGAGAATTACACAACTTAATATAATTTGCCTTCATGGTGTGCTATGGGCAATTAAAAAAAAACAAACTATGCAAAGACTTTTGACTGGGTGGATCATAATAAATTATGGATAACATTGCAAAGAATGGGAAACCAAAGCACTTAATCGTACTCTTGAAGAATCTCTACATGGACCAGGGGGCAGTTGTTAGAACAGAACAAGGAAACACTGCCTGGTTTAAAGTTGAGAAAGGTGTGCATCAGGACTGTGTATTTTTTCACCATACCTTTTCAATCTCTATGCTGAACAAATAATCCAAGAAGCTGACTTTATGAAGAAGAATGTGGCATCAGGATTGGAGGAAGATTCATTAACAACCTGCATTATGCAGATGACACAATTCTGCTTGCTGAAAGTGGAAGATTTGAAACACTCCCTGATGAAGATCAAAGAACAAAGCCTTCAGTGTGGATTGCACCTCAAAAGCAAGAAAACAAAAATCCTTACAACTGGGTCAAGAAGCAACTTCATGATAAATGGAGAAAAGATGAGGCTGTCCGAGATTTTGCTTTACTTAGTTCTACAATCAACACCTGTGGAAGCAGGAGTCAAGAAATCAGAAGATACAAAAGACTTCTCTAAAGTGTTGAAAAGTAAAGATGTCACATTAAACATGAAGATGTGCCTGACTCATGCCATGGTATTTTCTGTTGTGTCATACAGTTGTGAAATCTGGACACTGAATAAGGAAGACAACAGAAGAATTAATACTTTTGAATTATGGTGCTGGAGATGAATACTGAATATACCATGGACTGCCAAAAGAACCAACAGATCTGTTCTAGAAGTGGAACCATAGTGCTCCTTGGAAGCAAGGATGGCTACACTGCATCTTATGTATTTTGGACTTGTAGTCAGAAGGGACCATTCCCTGGAGAAGGACATCATATTTGGGAGAGTGGCAGGTCAACAAAAAAATGGAAGACCCCCAACTAGATGGATTGACACAGTGGCTGCAACAGTGGGCTTAAACATAAAAGAGATTGTGAGCCTGGTACACAATCAAGGAGTGTTCTGTTCTGTTGTATATAGGGTCACTGAGTTGGACCAGACTCAACAGCACCTAACAACAGTAAATGGGCAACATATTAGCCTCTTCCTTTTCTTCAGAGCAGAATGAAATATAATTTCAAGGAAAAATTTAGTACAAAAGGGGTGGGGATATAACTTAATGGTAGAACAATTGCCTAGCATGTGTGAGGATGCCCTGGGTTCAATCCCCAGCTAAAAAAAAAAAAAAAAAAGAGGAACTTATGATTGACCTGACTCATTTAGAAGAGTTCACTTCTTTGTTAAAAACTATAAATCTGCTCTAATTTTTGACAAGTCATTAACAACTCACTACTAACTTTGTTTTAGCTCAGTTGGTAGAGCACTGGTCTGCAGTCTCTCAGGTCCCGAGTTTGATTTCCAGCACCACAAAAATGGGAGAAGGATGTAGCAATCCACTCCCTAGGCAATCCCAAAACAGCCACTGAAAACCGTAAAACCGTATGAGGGTCGCTATGAGTCGGACCCGACTCTATGGCACCTAACAACAACAACAACACTAGCTTTGTCTATCAATATTGAAACTGGCTGAACTGGCTTACAAAGATATCCATCAGCAGAAGAACAAAGCAAAATAATATTATTAATAAACACTAAAAAGAAAATGAAAGGGGATCAGATCAGTACCACTGACAAGGTACTGATCATATAGCTTCTGACACCTGCCTAAAACCTCTGAAAGTAGCCTGACGTGGTGGCTCACATCTGTAATCCCAGCAACTTGGGAAGTGGAGGCAGGAGGATCACAGGTTGGAGGCCAGAGGCCGTATAATTTAGCAAGGACCTGTTTCAAAATAAAAGATAAACAAGGGCTAAGGGTGCAGCCCACTTATACAGCACTTGCAATGTATGTACAAGGCCCTGGGCTCAACTCCCCAGTAAATAAATAAACAAACAAATAAATGAAGGCTCTGAAACTGTAACGTCAATAGCTCTAAATAAAACATTCTATAATACAATGAACTGAAAAAACAGTAATCTAATGTGTAAGCAGAGAGGCAGAAACACACATGCCACTTTAAAATCAGATCACCTCAGAGTTATTTAAATCTATCTCTTGATTATGTATAGGAATAAATAAAATTACAATAAAAATTCATCTAGGAATGTGCTACCATAAGCAGACACTGTGGTACATGCCTATATTTCCAGTGACTCTGAAGGCTGAGGCAAAAGGATCATGAGCTTGAGGCCAGAAGCAGCCAGTGCCACTTAGGGAGACTGTCTTAAAAGAAAAAAGAAAAAATGGGCTCAGAGGAGGGGACACTGCAGCTCTGAGGTAGAGCACCAGCCCTACTAGAACATGTGAGGCTCTAGGTTCAACCCCCTAGCACTATTTTTTTAAAAATGTCCTGGTATAAAAGTGTTTTTATTACTTTATATTCACATACTAGGTCCTATGGGATTGAAAGATGCAAAACATAGGCCCTATTCTGAAGGAATATCCAGTGCTCTTAAAATGTAAAGTAAAACATTAAGGTATTATGATGAAAAATGATAATTTCCTAGAGTCTACATTTCTCAGGAAAAGTTTTCATTTATTGTGTATACACTCTAAAAACATGATAATTAGTGCAAAAACTCAGTGGTACCTTAGTACTTGTGGTTAATTGGTTAAAGGAGGTGTGACAAGTACCAAAAACAAGTGCCAAATAAAATTTTCTCATAAGGAAAGGGTAGTGAGTCCCTAGGAAACCCAACACAGACAGTTCCAGCATGTAAGTCAAACATCAAACAAACAAAGAGTACTGGGACAAAATTTTCATGTCAAATTCATCGAGTCCCAAATTCGAAAAGTTTCAAAGCAGTACAGTACCAAGGTATGACTATAGTAGTTTGTGCTCTAAAGCAAGCTACGAATTCACCATGACTTCATAAATAACAGGACCAAAAAGACCAAAAAATTCTAAATATCTCTTCCAAATGGGGTGTGGTAGCACACACCTGTAATCCTAGCACTAGAGAGGCTGAGGCAGGAGGATCACAAGGTTGAGGCCAGCCCAGGCCACACAAAGGAAAAACCAAACAAGAAACCGCTCTTCCAAAACTCATGAGATTTGGAAAGAATCTGCTACAGAGCAAATGAAACAAAATTCCCAAGGGAGGGAGGATCACAAGTTCGAGACCAGAGGCAGTCTGTGTAACTTAGGGAGACCCTGTCTCAAAAACTAAAAAAAATGTGCTGAGGGTGCAGCTCAGTGGTCCAGTACTTGCAGAGCATGCAGGTGCGAGGCCCTGGGTTCAACTCCCAGTACCATAAAAAAAAAAAAAAAAAAAAAAAAAATCCCAAGGGAGGAAACAAAACAAAACTTTACAAGGAGAGGGAAGGTATATTTTTTTTAAATCACAGTTTCATTCTCATCTTTTGCAAATAATACTGATCTTATGTATCACTTGGTTTTATAAAAAAAAGTTTTTGTTGTCAATATTGTGAAGATTTCATGAAACTTAAATTTTTATCTCTTTCTATAGCTGACAAAGGTAACAGTATTTTTTCTCCCAACATAGTTCTTACCAATTTGGTCAAAAGAGTTACGACCACTCTTAATTGATTTGGTCAAAGTCATACGTTAATCAAACACAGTTAAAAGCATCTCTGAAATTTCAAATTTTCTTTTTTTCAGAAAATGTCAAGGCTATAACACCTAATAAACTTGTCAGCTAACTAAAAACATGTTCTGAAATCGTCCTGTGTGTTCCAAACGTCCTAAATTTTGGCACAGACTACACCATCTTCTGAAATGTCAAAAGAAAGTTGTCATTTATTTCAACTGAATTCAGCAAATACTCAGTGGTGGCCTACATACGTATTTAGTACTTCCCTAGCAGTTGATCAAGATTCCATTTAAATACAATTAAAAATGGAATTTAAGGAACCACATCTGCATTTCAGCTTTCCATTCTATTTCAGAACGCTATACCAAAGGACTCAACAAAGATCAGAGAGCACCCTCAGTGGGGAAATCTCAGCACAAAAAAGTACAGGTGAGTTTTTTTTTTTTTCAATTAAAAATCCTACGACCCCTGCCAGTAAACTTCGGCACGCTGCATAAAGTATATGGCGAATAACAAATGTTTCTAAAAATCATTCTTCCCCCTTATTCTCAATCTGCCTTCCTTTCAAAGAGTCTTCTCGTAATCTTCAAACCACGATCAATTCTACACAGCATTTTTTGGTGTAATCATGTTTGAGAGAGTGGCGGGTCAACGAAAAAAAAGGAAGACCCTCAACAGGATGGATTGACACGGTGGCTGCAACAATGGGCTTAAAAATTAAAAAATTTTTCTGTGCCTGGCACAGAATCGGGGAATGTTTCGTTCTGTTATGCATGGGGGTCGCTTTGAATCAGACCCAACTCAACAGCACCTAACAATTATTTTTGCGGTGCTGAGGCTCGAACCTGCGGCCTTGGGCATGCTGGCAAGCATTCTATCACTGAGCTATCCTCAACCCTCTATACAGTATTTTTTATTTTAAGGCACAACAGGGTGATGACTCCTCTGAAAACTCGCCGATTTAAATGCAAGCCCCAGGTGTCTACCGTCAAGCTTCGGACTTGGGGAGAAGAGAAAAGCCCAGCCCCTGACAGGGTTAACCGTACAGAGAGCAGCTCAGCAGGAGCTCCGACCCCCGCGAGGGCGGAGGAGAAAACCACCGTACTACGGGCCCTAGCGCTGCGCAGCGCCAGATGCCACCTGGTCAGCAGCATATGGGAGGGCAGGGGCTGCTCCTGGCCCCTTGGCAAGCGCGGGGACGGCTAGGGCCCGGCGGCGGAGGTGAGGGGCCGGCCGGCCGCCGAGACAGCCGGCACGTTGCTCCCCGCCGCCGAGATGCACGTGGGGCTCGAAGCCGCAGGGCCCCGGAGGTGGCCGGCACAGGGGGCAGCAGGTGCGGCGGAGCTGAGCGGCCCCTCGAAAGGGCAGGCCCCGGAGGCCGCAGGCCCGGCCGGGGAGGACAAGCCCGCAGCAGCGTCGTGGCGGGAGCCCGAGGCAGCGGCACTGCGGACGCAGTAGGGGAGACCTGCGGCGCTTAGGTGCTGCTAAAGGAGGAAGCGAAAGGGCAGAGAGAGACCGGAGGGGCCCCAGGGGCGCTCGCCGGCGCGGAAGCCCAGCTCACCGTGCCTCCGTCCTTAATGATGATCTTCTTGGCCAGCATGATACTGCGGTTCGCGGCCCGTTTCTTCTTCTTCCCTTGGGTCATTTTACCATCCTCGATTCCTGGCGTTGCTGCAGCCACTCCCGGGGCGGCCGGCCCCAGCGGCGAGTGCCGTACCACCACTACTGCCGGGCCGAGCCGCTCAGGGCGCCCGCCGCCATCTTGAGGGCCCGGCCTGCCTCCGGCGGCGCGTCACATCATACGATCTGCCGACGAGCCCGCCCCGCCCACGTGACGCCGCCCCGCCCGCTCGCGCGCTCCGCGGCCGCCCCAATGGGAAGACCGTGGGCGAGAAGGGACTGCTAGGGAGGTCGCAGGCTTCTGAGAGGTGCTGATGGACGGTAGAGCTCCACGCTCCGGCTCGCCGCTCTTTTAATTCTTTCAACAGCTGTGGACAGGAGGAACCGTTGTTGTCCCCCTCAGATGAAGAAATTTAGGTTTTAACAACAACCTGTTTGTGGCTGATAAGTAACTGCACTGAAATTGTAACTTGTTAGGTGCTGTCGAGTCGGGACCAACTCATAATGACCCAACAGACGAAACACTCTCTGACACTGTGCCATGCCCGGCATTACGTCAGTGATTCTCTGCTGTTCATAGGGTTTTCAATGGCTGACTATTTGGAGTGAGTTCCCGGGCCCTTCTCCCAAGCCTACAACACCTGGTGTTCCCGGGCGGTCTCCCATCCAAGTACTAACCAGGCCTGATCCTGCTTAGCTGCCAAGATCTGACGGGATCGGATGCCACAGTGGTATGGCTGCAGGGTAATGTGATTATTGTTGTTAGATGCCATGGAGTTGGTGGCCTACTCGTAGTGACCCTATGTACAACAGGCGAAACACTATAGTACTTCTTTGCTATTCATAAGGTTTTCAATGGCTGGTTGTTTTTTGGGAGTGCGTTACCTACCGACTCCTTCTCCCAAGCCTACAGCACTTGGTATTCCCAGACGGTCTCCCATCCAAGTACTAACCAGGCCCGACCCTGTTTAGCTTGCAAGATCAGGCGGGATTGGACACCCGGAATGGTAGGGCTTAAGACAAAATTGTAACCGAGCCATCCTAAACTAACCGCATTCTAACCAATCTATTGAAGGGACAATAAAGAATTTTCCAGAAATGGTGAGTAATCTAAGAGGTATAGGTAAATTGGTTTTTTGGCAAAAGTCTTTTGTTCTTGTGCTCGAAGTCCCCACTAGTACTCAACTGGGTCATGCTGGTTTATAGTAGTCCCTAATCCAGGACTTTTTCTTTCTTTCCTGTCAATCAAAACTTACATGACCTGTGTCACACTTTATCATTTTATTAAGTGAATGTGAGCAATGTACAATGAGACACTTGTATGGGAAATGTCATAATGAGACCCATTAAATTGTACATTAACAATTACCAATAAAATATCACTTTAGGCTGGGTACACCTGTAAACTAAGTGACTTGAGAGGTTGAGGCAGGAGGATCACAAGTTTAGAAGCCAGAAGGAGCCTGCATCTTAACAAGACCCTGTCTCCAAATAAAAAGTGAAAAATGGGGTGGGGATGCAGCTCAGTGGTAGAGCACTTACTTGAAAAGCACGTGTGAGGTCCTAGATTCAACCTCCCAGTACTACAAAAATAAATTAATTTGGGTGATAGAGGAATGACACAGTGGAATGTGAACCATATGACCACAATGTTAAAATTTTGATTTTTATAACTACTGTTAGGATTAGTTAGACGAGAATATCTTTTTCCTTAAATAGTTTAAAGCAGTGATAGGATACAATGCATGTTACCTATCCTCAAAAGGTCAGGAGATGGGGCAAGATAGTGACAAAACAAAATGACAAAATGTTTTAAAAAATAAATACCAGTGAACTTGGATATGTATGGTAGTTCTATGATATGTTCACAAATCTAGTGATGATCGTCCCTGGAAGAGGTGCCATCTTATTCCCCTGTCCTTGCATATTGGCTGGGCTTAGTGATGTTTTTCTATGTCATAAATTAAAGCAGAAGTGACAGCATTGACTTTAGAGGCTAGGTCATAAAAGGCACTGAATCTTCTTGCCAAGCTCTCTCTTTTCGTTCACTCTGAGCCCCAAAGTCTGGGGGAGAACAGCAGCTATGCCCTGAGGATACACAAGGAGCTATGGAGAGATCCAGTTGTCCATGAAATGAGACCTCTTCCCAAAAACCCAGCTGGCTGTGCTGGCAGCCCTCACCAGTAATAAACTTGCTGAAGAGGATAAGGCAGGAGGATTGCAAGTTCAAGATCAGCTTGGGCTATACCTTTTTTTAGGGTTACTGTCAGACCCAACTCAATGGCACCTAACAACAACAACAAAACAAAAATCCATGTAAATCATCTCAGAAGTAGATCCTCCAGCTCTGGTTAAGACTTGAGCTGACTGCAACCATTGCCTACATCCTAACTACAACTCTGTCTAGGAACACTTAGCTGACCTCCTTAGGGATTCTTGACTCAGAAACCATGTACATATAAAAGGTATTTGTTTTAAGCCACTAAACATTGGGGTGATTTATTAAATGGCTATATGTAACTAATACACAAGGTAAAGGGGAAACATATGGTAAAGTGAATATGTGAGTTCTTTGTTCATGCAACTGCTCTGTAAGTTTTAAATTATTTCAAAATAAAATGCTAAAATATAAATTTGATTGGATATTCTATTCCTTGTATTTCCTTGTATTTCCTTGTATTCCTTGTATTTGATTGGATATTCTATTCCTTGTATTTCCATGCTGACTAGAAGTAAAAAACCACTTTCTGTGGAAGAGAGCATTTATCCTGATATACATACTTCCAGTTATATTTTCCCGTCAATAAGTAAACTCATAAGTAATTTTTTTATAGTATTCTCATATAGAAATTTTTTAGATGAAGTCTAACTTGAAACTGTTTGGAGAAAGTAAGATGAAATTTCATAACTAAATAACCAGAAACTTGTTTTAGATGGATGTAGCGGGCTGGTTAGATAACTTACTGTGTGGTTACTTTGACTTTTCATATCCCCTCCAAAATCATACTTCATGCAGCTGCAGTAATATTAGTGTCTTTAAGAAATGGTTGTTGGTCAGTAATTTAAAAGATACTTGAGTAACTATATGTGATCATCACTGTTTTTTAGACACGTTACATGGAGCTGACATTCTGGTAGGGGGCATAGTTTAAAAATATCTCAGTTACTCAAAAGGCTGAAGCTGTAGAATTGCTTGAGTCCAAGAGTTTGAGACCAACCTGGGCAATATATGAAGACCTCATCTCAAAACAAAATCCCGCATAAGAGATAACTGCAGATTGCTACAAATGTTCTTATTTTGCTTTTGGTGTTTTGTGGTACTGGGACAAACTCAGGGCCTTGCACATGGTAGGCAAGAGCACTACCACTGAACTATATCCCCAGCCCATGTGCTGCTGCTAATAGTAATAAATTTAACACATACTACATGTCCAGAATGTCCCAGGCTTTGTGTAGGAAGACTGCAATGATGAATAGAAGAGATAAGTCCTGTTCTAATAGATCTATTCTATATAAACTTATGGCTTTGTATGTATCAGGTTGTAAAAATTAGTAACCAAGCTTTCTTGTTAAGAGATTGACTTGTACCCCAGCAAGGTAGCACACACCTGTGATCTCAGCACTTGGGAGGATGAGGCAGGAGGATCATGAACTCGAGGCCAGCCTGGCCTATATAGTGAGACCTTGTCTCTCTCACACCCACACACACCCACACCCCCCCACACACACACACACACATCACAAAAGAGTTGACTTGTCAGCTAGGGTTCTTTGATTACAGTAAACAGAAACTAGCACTGGGAATGATTTGCAAGGATATTGGGAGTTCCCAAAATTAATAATAAGTCCAAGAACTGGGCCTGGATACAGGCAGAAATCTAGGTTTGGAAAGTTTATTGAACAGTTCATGAGGCATCATAAAAGGGAGGGAAGTTCCTTAGAGGGAAAGATAAGTGGCTGAAGCTAAAGATTCCTGAACAAACTAGCTTATATCACAGAATCCAAAACGTACCATTTATTTAAAAAATTGCACTGCACTATGCTAACAAGATCTTTATGAAAATGAGCAAGCCATCCACATCCTTTCCCCCCTCCTATAGAATCACCTGTTATTGCTGATATGGGAAAATCCTACACTGTATTATAAATAAAAAGGCCACCAAAAATCCCTACAAGGCTACTATAAAAGTACAGTAGAAAGTAAAGGCTTTTCAACCAATGGAAGCTGAGTGCAGTGGTGTGCATCTGTAGACCAGCTACTCAGGAGGCTGATGTAGGATCACTTGAGCCCAGAAGTTCAAGAAAAGCATGCCGCAATATAGAGAGACACTGTAACAAAGAAAAACTTTGCTAGGGTGCATCTCAGTGGAATATTCCCCAGCTTAGCATGCCCAAAGCCCTGGGGGGAAAAAAAAATCTCTAAAGGAAAAAATACTACCCTCTAGAAAATATGGAGCAGAGGAAAACTACATACAATACTCCAACATGAATTAAATATTAAGCAACTGCAGATAGGAAAAAACACAAATAAAAATTTTAAGACTCAGTTGGAAGACAAAATGAGCGTTGTTCAAACTCAGGCTGTATGCTGAAAAAAATCATCCAAAAATGAAAACTAAATTACATGGTACCTGAAAGAATACACACAAATTAAAATAAGAAACAAGAGAAATACAATAGCCATGAGAACAAAAACAAGAGAAAAAAGGATCAATGAGAAAATCATGTAGACAACTGGGCCTCAAGGCAAAAACCAACTAAATTAACATCATTTCCAAAAGGGGTGAAACTCAAGAGGTACCAGATCTCTTGATGACACCAAGCAATGCAACAGTATAGCATTTTCAAAAAAATTCAAGAAAGTATCACCTAGGATTCTGTACATTTTCAGGTTGTACTTCATGTCACAGCTCCCGAAGAAATTTTAAACATACCAGGAGAAAGCGAATATTGTACTTAAAAGAGTACTCTCCTTGAGTACTCTACTAGAAGAACTTTATCCACCTAAGAGTTGACTGGGGAGACTTTAGTAAAATACTGGTTGTTGTTGTTGTTAGGTGCCGTTGAGTCAGTATCCGACTCATAGCGACCCTATGTACAACAGGGGAAACACTATTGTCAGTGCTTCTCTGCTGTTCATACGGTTTTCAATGGCAGATTTATTTTTGGGAGGGTGTTGCCAGGTCCTTCTCCCAAGCCTACAGCTTCTGGTGTTCCCAGGTGGTCTCCCATCCAGGTACTAACCAGGCCCGATCCTGCTTCGCTTCTGAGATCTGACTGGATCAGATGTCACAGGGCCACAGCTGCAGGCCCAAAATACTGGTACAGTGTATTAAATACATATTTAAAGCCAGAGTATGTAACAGTGCATTCCTGTGAACATCAGTACTCAAGAGGCAGAAGAACCAGGAGTTTGTGGCCAGCCTGGCTATACAGTGAGTTTGACGCCAGCCAGAACTACACAATAAGACTTTGTCTCAAAACACTGCCAGGCAGAATGGAACATGCCTCTAATCCCAGGGACTCAGAAGTCTGAAGCAGAAGGACTGCAGGTTGGAGACGAGAGGTAGCTTGTGTGACTGAGCAAGACTGTTTCAAAGTAAAAAATAAGGAGGAATGAGTGCAGCTCAGTAATAGAGCACTTGCCTAGCATGCACAAGCCCTAGGTTCAATCCTGTAGTACTGAAACACACCATGTGTGCACCCACAAACACACAGAAAACCAAGAGCTAAGTGATAGAGCACTTGCCTATCGCCTCAAGGTCCTGAGTTTGATCCCCAAAACTGCAAAGGAAAATGAATGCATCTTTTAAAATTTTAATATATTTAATATTAACTGCAAAGGAAAATGAATGTATTTTTTAAAAATTTAATATATTTAATATTACAATTAAGGCAGGGCTTAGAGTGGGAAACAGTATACCTATGTGTTCTAATCAAAAAGAAACAAGACGACTAAAAAAATCTGAGTAGAAAGGAGAAAAGGTTCACTGAATTTACTCTCACGTGGACAATGAAATGAGTCAAAGAACATCACTTAAAAGCTGGAAAATCCAGTAGTAGAAGCCTAGACAAGTGAGCAAAAAAAGTTCTGAAAGCACTATGTAAAGTGTTATCAATATAAAGACAGCCACCAGAACTAAAAATATTGAAAATTTTCTAAACAGCAAAAAATTTTATAAAGTGAAGAACATACACCATGTAGGAGAAGAAACAATAAGTATAGTAACATACATTATGTTTACTTTTCAAAAAGAAATACAGCAAAGACAAACATAAGATGAGCCTAGAACACCTTGTGTCTGAAACTGGGCAAAATTTGAAGATTACCAGGTATAAGAGCTCTCTTGCATTGACTTCCACTGCTTATAGGCTTATGAGTACTAGAAAGAACTGACTATAGTACATTGAGTAACTTTTTAAAAATTCAAAGAAACAGTGATATTTAATTTTTTTTTTTAAGGAGCTGGGGGAAGGGAGGGAAAATAAGATTTTAAAAATTTATTTATTTATTTATTTATTTTTTGCTGTACTGGTGTTGAACCCAGGGCCTTCCCGCTTGCATGCTTTGCAAGTGCTGGACCACTGAGCTGCACCCCCAGCCCATTTTTTTACTTTTAGAGATAGGGTCTCACTAAGTTACACAGACTGCCTCTGGTCTCAAACTTGAGATCCACCTGCCTCCACCTCCCGAGCTGCTGGGATTACAGGCATGCGCCACTGTGCCTGGCTGGAAAATAAGACTATTTTGAAAAATAGAATATAAACTTAAAAATGTAGAAAACGTAAAAAATGTTTAAAATCATCATGTAACAATGTAACAAATGATTCAAAAAAACCATCAATTGAGCTGGGTACAGTGGCATGACTTATTTTCCCAGGTACTAGGGAGGGTGAGGTAGGAGAACTGCTTGAGCCCAGGCATTGAAGGCCAGCCCTGGCAACATATTGAGACCTCATGTCAAAAAAGTTTTAAAAGAAAGCATCATCAACTGATGCTAAAGCTTCTGAATGAAAAGCTGTTAGAAGACAGAATATTCATTCCCATGTCACCAATTACTCCATAAATTACTAAGGCAAGGAAAAAAGGACCTTTACAATGGAGAAACCAAGTTAGTTGTTATCACCTTAACCAAATAATGACCAACATAATAATAGACCATCAGGAAATATGTGTCTTCCAATAGGATGAAATATAAAATCTGTATCATCTGTAAAGTATTCTGCCAAAAAATTTAACCTAAGCTAATCAAACTGATTGACTGACTTCCAGTACAAAGGAAATGAAGGGAAGAAGCCAAAAGACATAGTTCCAAAGTAGCAGCCAGGTGATTTAAGATTATTCAAAACGCCTATCTTGGGGAAAAAAGCAATGAGGGTCTTCTGCACTAAAAGAGATAATCAAATACATAGCCCAAAGATTAGGAATGTGGCTCAGTGGTAGAACATTTGCCAAACATATGCATGGTCCCAGATTCAATCCCCAACACCACGATAAAGCAGGAACATCAACTGTACCTTGGTTCCAAAAAAAATCTATAAAGTCACTTGAAGACAACTAAAAATATGAGGTATAATCAAAATATACAGTGAATGCTGCTGCCAAGTGCCTTCTAATGGAAAGGCAGAGATCTTCAATGTGGGAAGTAGCACATTGAACCTTAGCAACAGTGTGACATGTTTCAACTTGTTCAGTGCAGTTAGTTGAGTGTGAACTACACTTGAGAGAAGGTATGTTTTAAAGTAGCCCTAAATCATAGATCATGAATGCTGCTGCTGGTATACCAATTTCTCTCAAACACTGTGGTGTGTCCTTGTCCACCTGATTCACTGGACCTGGCACCATGCAATTTCTGGCTCTTCCCCTAAGTCAAAATGACCTTGAAAGGTAAACATGTGAATTGATCCAGGGTAATCAAGGCAGCCAGAACAGCGAAACTGAATACACTCATGAAAGGAGACTTCCAGAACTGCTAAGAAAGTGGCAAAAACAATGGGATAAGTGTGTTCAAAGCCAGGGCCAGCATTTTGTAAGGGATTAATGGCAATGTATCTATAGCCAAACCACCTCAGCATCTGATCCCATCTGATCTCAGAAGCTAAGCAGGGTTGGGCCTGGTTATTCCTTGGATTAGAGACTGCCTGGGAATACCAGGTGCTATAGATTTGGGAGAAGGACCCAGCAGCCCATTCCTGAAACAATCAGCCATTGAAAACACTATGAATAGCAGAGAAAAACTGACAATAGTGCCAGGCATGGCACAATGTCAGGTAGTGTTTCATACATAGGATCACTGAGTTGGACCCGACTCAATGGCACCTAACAACAACAGGAGATTTAAGGGAAAGTTTAAGAAAGTGAACTTTGCCATGGATTAGAAGCCATCAGGAAGTGAGCATAAATGTATAACTGGGTATCTAAATAAATCTTACCTAATAAAGCAGGAAGAATATATTAAGATCAAAGCTACAAGTGGTTAAAGAAGTCACAGCCACTAACATTAGGCAGGACAATTGTATGTCTGGTAATTTTTGTGGATGGCAATATTCATATATTTGTGTATTAAAGAATGGTCTTGATTCATCAGTGTCGCAGGGTGATCTTGTCTGATTTTGGAAACCCCTGAACTACAATCACCAAGACATTCTCTACCTCAGAAGAAACTGTTATCTTTGGTAACTGAAAGCAATTTGTCTCTTCCTTGACATTTTCTTTTCTGAAGTAAGTATGTAATCAATACTGACTTGAAGGAATTCTCTTTTAAAAACAGTAACAAAGACCAGTACGATTACTAGTACTGCTCACTATCTGACTCTGTTGAAAATCACTACCTATAAGATTTAGTTTATGAGATATTATTTGCACAGCACTTGGAATTTAAGGATTATAATATATATTCTTTTAGTGGTAAGGGGATTGAGACAGCGTCTTGCTATGTAGCCCAGGCTAGACTCAAATTCATGCTTTCCCTGCCTCAGCCTCCTGCATGCTGGGATTACAAGCCTCAGCCACCATGCCCAGCTTGTGATATATTTTTGACGAAAGAAGTATTCTAATACAAAAAATAACATTAAGATTTTCAGACCCAGGTATGATAGCTGTTGTTAGGTGCCCTGGAGTTAGTATCCGACTCATAGCAACCCTACATACAACAGGCGAAACACTATTGTCAGTGCTTCTCCACTATTCATAGAGTTTTCAATGGCTAATTGATTTTTGGGGAGAGGGTTGCCAGGTCCTGCTCCCAAGCCTATGGGGCCTAGTGTTCCCAGCCGGTCTCCCATCCAAGTACTAATCAGGCCTGACCTGCTAAGCTTCTGAGATCTGACAGGAGAGGACACCACAGTGCTAGGGCTGCAGGCAGGTATGGTGGCACATGCCTATAATTCCAGCTCTCAGGAGCCTGCGGCAGGAGGATCCACATGAGTTCTAGGTCAGCCTGATCTACAGAGCAAGTTCCAAGCCACCCTGGGCTACACAGTGAGGCCCTGTCTCAAACAAACACGATTTTCGGTTAGTGCTTTTCACGAGGTTATGTATTTTAAAAATGATGATATCCTTATTTTTGTGATCTTTTAAAACAAAGCACTTTGTGCAAGGCTATTTCAGAATAGAGGTAGAAGTACAATCTCTATGTTGCTTTATACATTCGAACTGATAGTCATAAGCAATTATATTCAAATTGTGAAGAAAATATATACTAAATTACTGTACTTAACCTTGAGGCTAGTGAACAGATGTTTTATTTAAAACAAAGTACTTTTTAGGCTGTGATCATATAGAGAAATTCTAACTTTTAAATAAAACCCAGTCTTTCATGCTAGATCACACTAGAGAAAAGGAAACACAACCACAAGTGATAAAAAGCAACAATTCATTTTGTTATATCAAAAGAGACTAATTCATAGATTAAGTCAGACACAGGTAAAAAGGAAAACAAGGAAATATAGGAAAAAACCATATAGTTATTTATGAAAATAATCTATTTAAATTTTCTGTTAAATAGATAACAGATACCAAAAAATGACAAGAGAAATTTATCAATTAAAAATCCATGTAACAAAAGACATTCCTTTGAATTTTATCCATAAAAAATTTAAATATACAAACATTCCCAAACTCAGAAGACTTTCAAATAAATGAAATATAGGCATAGACAAATTCAGGATCCAAACCATTTTTAAACAATTTTAAATCACAGTAAATTATATCTTGTAAGAAATGAAATAATGACAGTTATATACAACTGTTGTTGTTGTTGTTAGGTGCCGTCAAGTCAGTATCCAACTCATAGCGACCCTCTGTACAACAGGGAAAACACTATTGTCAGTGCTTCTCTGCTGTTCATAGGGTTTTCAATGGCAGATTGACTTTTGGGAGGGGGTTGCCAGGTCCTACTCCCAAGCCTACAGCTTCTGGTGTTCCCAGGTGGTCTCCCATCCAGGTACTAACCAGGCCCGACCCTGCTTAGCTTCCGAGATCTGACGGGATTGGATGCTACAGGGCTACAGCTGCAGGCATGCAACTGTTAGAAAGTTTCAAAATGGTGAATGATCGTGCAATGGTGCCACAATTTATTTCAATAGGTATTGTTCACTAATGCCTTTATAGTATCCTACTTTAATTTTGTTAGATAATGGATTTAAAGAGCAAATGGTGAAATAAAAAAATTCAATTATAGTTATTCTTGAAACATCACAATTTTGCACATGTGTCTAAAGTGAATTAGAGAAACATCCTCCAGAAAAGTCAGGTATTTGGTGAAGCAAGGTACATAAGACCAGATTTTGACAAAGGTGCTTTATGTTTGGCCCTATATATACTTCAAATATCCTGGAGATTCTTAAGATTACTTTTAATATAACACAAATAATTTTATAAACCTTGTCTTATGTAAAGCATACACCTGTAGTAATTAAATATTTTATAGCGAATATTTAAATAAGAATGATGCTAAACCTTTTCTTCAGAAAAAAAGAATTCAGTTGAATGACTGTACAATGGTATTTAAAAGTCCACTAATTTGATATGTAAGAATATTCAGTACTACAAGTATACAGAGCATAATGTCAGTTTCCTTTCAATTCTGTTATTAGAATCTAATTTAAATAATAAACTGCCTTTTCTTTCTATGAAATTCCAGGACATTCAATATAAATTGATGTAAACATTGAAGATATGCATCTCTAAACTATATATTTCACCATAAAAGTAGCTC